>JAVDPK010000866.1:1114461-1138461 GCA_034780415.1 Cichlasoma orientale | reverse complement strand
CTTGCCTAATCCACCTCCTCGCCGTCTGTGTCCTGCATTGGGGTCCTCTACTACGTTTGCCACAGCTAAACCTGACACCAAAGTGACTTTTAGTCACATTCTTATCTCATTGAAGGAACAAGCTTAACTTTGTTCCTCGGGCACAGTCACACCTTCTAACTCCTGGAATTTTCATGGGCTTTTTTCCTGAGGCAATTAACAGTCAGAGTCCCAACAAATGAGTGTAAGCTTGCTAATTAGGGAAGAAATACCAAGAGTTTACACTACACCATGTGAAAGATTGTACTAATGATGATGATATGCTTTTTCTGTCTTTGTCTTCTTGCCTTGTGTTGCCTCTTTCCTGTAACAAGTTGCGGTCTGCTTGTTTATTAAAGCAGACCAGTATTTTTTGTTTTGTGTTTTTGCTTTAAGGACTCATTATGAAGTAAATAGTCGCACAATTTTATGGCTGGAGAATAACGACACCATTTCTGTTTTGTGATGGGTTGCCTTTACGCCTCACTTTCACAGTCCCATTCTGTCTGCCACAGAGTACAATAGAATGAAGGCTTGAAACACAAAAGCAAGAGGATAGTATTTTTGTTTGTTTGTTTTTCCCCCCGGCAGGCATCAGTAGCTTTCCCTAGGCAGCTAAAATGGAACTGAAGCAATGTCGGAAAGAGTATCCAACAAAAGAAAAAGAGCCCAATGTTGGAGGAAGCATAGAAGCCAAAAATGTTCAAAGACATGCAGTTGGTCAAGTTAAAGTCAGTAAATTACAGCAGGAATGTAGTCTTGTAGGCTAGACTTATAAAGGTGGGCAAACAGCAAGCCTGAAGCTGTTAAGTTATTAGTGTTAAAAAAAAATCTGCTAGCATTTCTAAAGGTCACCAATTATCACAGAAATTCTTTTAAAAATTGAGCACAGCACCAGTTCAGAAAGAGATGCATTCCTGTCAGATCAGCTTACTCTGCCCACATCAGCTCTCGGCATAATTATTACTTCTACACAACTGATTGGTAAATCTGTGATCGACATTTTGAATCATCATATACTGCCCCCCTTAACCCTAAACTAGAAAAGAAAATGGATGGAGGGGATATAGGGCATGCTGTTTAAGCTGCATTAGCCTGCCCACTGTGCATCTGCAAGCCACGTTGCAACCCAGCTTCATCCCAAGCATTTCTTTTTAATCGATGTCAAGTCTGTTGTAATTGATGCCTGTTTTGTTCCATGTGCAATTAAGAGGGTGAGTATCGAATGAGTATCAAATGCACTCCATTAACTGATCGTCAGCAACTGTGAGCACCTCTATGAAAGCAGATGTTTTGGCAGTTTGCTGGTCTGGATAATTCAGGTGCGCGTTTACACAATGCCACAATTTTCCATGAGTGGACGTCCCAGCAAATTCACCCCAGAGTCAGACTGTGCAATGCTCTGAGAAACTGCAAAAACACCCAAGAGCTGCTCCTTAGACGCGGCGCGCCTCAGCATGATAATGTTAAAGTTTGTACACAATTAAAAAAAGGCTAAATAAGTATGGCTTGTTTGGAAGAGTTGCCAGGAAAAAGCTTGTTGTTAAAGGCCATGTTTTCTTTAGGAAGGTAGCCTGATGGGACCAAAGTGCAGGCACAATGTTTACCAAAAAACAAACAGTATATCAGCACAAATACGTCATACCAACTGTCAAGCATGGTGGTGGAGGGGTGATGATTCGCGCTTGTTTTGCAGCCACAGGACCTGGTCACCTTGCAGTCACTGAGTCAACCATGAACTCCTTTGTGTACCAAAGTATTCTAGAGTCAGATGTGAGGCCATCTGTTCATCAGCTAAAGCTAGACCCAAGGTGTTGTAGCGGTCTAGTCACAGGATTGGACCACAGGATTGCACACAGTCCTGTGAAAAACATTCACATGACTGTACATGTATCCAAAATGTTATCAACAACCATGTCAATGACCAGTGCTACAGTATATGATGATTCTCAATCTCTCGGTCTTTAAACTGTGTCCTTTTTTTCTCTAATCTAAGTGTGCAAACACTTTGACAAACATTTACATGGAAATGAACACAGCACATGATGAACCGGCCACATGATTGCATTCATCACCACAAGCTGCAGAAGTGACATTTACGCTATGACAGGAAATGTGATGAGTTATCAATCTTGCATACATATACATACAGCCGCTCACACATGCTGTGAATAACTGTGATGCACCCAGCTGTCAGCCATATTTGACACAGGCAACACATTAGTGTGCATCCAAAGGAAAACTTGATCACCTTGAATAAATCAGCACTGCACCGTTCTCCATCTATTCCACAAGCATCTATTTTGTTTCAGAGATACTCATCTGTAAAGCAGACACTAATGAAAGGAGTTTTATTGAACACTTCTCAGAACCACTAGCCTTTAAATCTATTACAAAAAAAAAAGAAGAAGAAAACACATTACTTAAGATTAATGGCAAGATACATGAAAAATGCAAACAGCACTGTCTGCTAGTTTTATCATTTTGTAAATTACAATGAGGTTTCTTATTTTCAAATGTTGTATAATAAATCATAGGGATTTCAGCTGCTATATCTCTCTATTAGGCTTCAGGCATACACCCCTGCCCTCAGCTATAAATGTCTGAGACCAGTGCTGCCGCTACTCATTTCCTTAAGAAACTATGGGGGAAAATATACTGAGAAACAACCACTGTTATGACAAACCATTAAATACGCTAACTCTTTTGATGGTCTGCAGTAATATGGTAATGCTTGTGCTTCCTTTGATTGCATTTTACAAATGCACCATGCTAAACTAATCTAAAAGCTACACCAGGAACTAAGTGAAATTTCAACTGTGGTGGAAAGAAATGGTGCATTTTGAAGTCAGAAGTAAAGCCACTGGGAGGAGACCTTGGGGCAGGCTGTCATGATTTACTGAATTTAATGGACTCAAATGCAGACTGGGAGATGAGCAAAGGTTAAGGATGTTTATTGCAAACAGGCTGGGATTAAAAAAATAAACTTTTCTTAGCGATACTACTCAGGATGAATGTGAGTGGGCAGGCAGGTAAGTGTCTGTGGGAATCAGTCTCTCTCTCTCTCTCTTAGAAGGAAATCCAATACACAAGTCCAGTCCAACGAGAGATGAGATATCAAGAGAAGTATGCGATCAAACACAAAGCAATTTTCTTTTCCTAAAACTGAGCCTCACCACAATGTAGCCGTATGATGTGGCATTGAATGAGCGAAAGAACCATAACTTAAACATGAGAAGATGAGATTGATGAGAAAAAAGGGAACAGGTGTGCAGCTCAAGGCTGATCAGGGGAACCGCCTCCAGGCGGTCTCAGGAGCAAAGGACTCGCCTACCTGAGAAAGGTAAGAGAGAGCAGGAGAGAGAGCCAGAATGAGAAAAAGGAAAAGGGGGAAAAAAAGGCGGAGGAGGGCAGATGCTGCCATGACACTGACCTCAGTGTGTGCCTGGAAGAGCTGGAGGAGTTGGCTAGGGAGAGGGAGGTCTGGGCGTTTATGATTAGATTGCAACTTAGACTGCTGCCCCCACAACCTGGACCCGCATAAACCGGAGAAAAGAGATGGATGGATGGATAAGCAGACAGGCGAACGAGTGAACCAGCTGCTACCAGTGTGGCAATGACCATAATTCTAAATTTAACTGTTCAAAATGTGTGTGTATAAAATACAATAAGTGTGGCTGCATCCACCTTTCATATGCAATCATTATGAGTGATGAAACCACCACAAATCATTACCCAAATATACAGCCACGTGAGTTCTGCAGAATGTGTTAAAACAGACAGAGCTGGTAAGTGGCCAGTGAAGTTAGTGGAATCCATTAAATGCTGTAGAGATTTTGCAAAACACTTCCTACATTTACACTTACTTCCGGACGACTGTCAAAAGAATGCCAGTTATTTTTCAAGCTGAAGGTCGTTGTTCAAAAACTTTCTTCAGTAATTTAATTACACATAGATCCACATTCAGCTACTCAAGCGAGCCCTAATTTGGTGCACTTTTATAGCCATTCATTTCCATCCACTTCAGTAAATTAACTTGCGGACACAGAAAATTTTATGAGATAGCAGCAGTGTTTTTTTTTGTTTTTTTTTTACTACATACCTACAATGCTGTGAAAAAGTCTTTGCCCCCCTCCTGATTTGTTTGTTTTGTCTTTGGATATTTGTCACACTTAGATGTTTTAGATCACCAAGAGACTTTTAATACTAGACAAAGATAACCTGAGTAAATATAAAATGCAGTTTTTAAATGATGATTCCATTTATTAAGGGGAAAAAAAAGCTATCTAAACCTGCCTAGTCCTGGGTGAAAGAATGATTGGCCTCTAAACCTAATAACAGGTTGTGCCACCCTTGGCAGCAAGAACTGGAAGTGTTTGAGGTAAATGGCAATGGGTCTTTCACATCACATGAGCAGCCTGTTTAAGGTCATGCCAAAGCATAGTCCTGGACTAGGCCACTCCAAAATCTTCATTTTTTTTTTTAGATATACAGAGCTGGACGTGCTGGTGTGTTTTGGACCACTGTTCTGTAGCATAACCCAAGTGTGCTTGACCGGACGTTCTCCTTCAGGATTTTCTGGTAGAGAGCAGACTTAATGGTTCCATAAATTACGGCAAGTCGTCCCGGTCCTGAACCAGCAAAGCAGCCCCAGACCATCACACTACCACCACCAAGCTTGACTGTTGGTATGATGTTCTTTTTATGGAATGCTGCATTAGTTTTACAGTAACGGGACTCAAATCTTCCATAAAGTTCAGCTTTGTCTCATCAGCCCACAGAATATTTTCCCAAGTCTTTGACATCAAGATGTTTTTTGTAAATGTGAGACGAGCCTTTGTGTGCTTTTTGGTCAGCAGTGGTTCTTGCCTTGAAACTCTCGAATGGATGCCATTTTTGCCCAGTCTCTTTCTTATTGATGGATCACGAACTCTGACCTATGAGGCAAGTGAGGCAGCAATTCTTTTGTGACCTCCTGGATGAGTCTTCGATGAACTCTTGGAGTAATTTTGGTAGGCCGGCCATTCCGGGGAAGGTTCACCACTTTACTTTTCCAAGTTTTCTCCATTTGTGGATTATGGTTCTCACTGTAGTTCGCTGGAGCCCCAAAGCCTTAGAAATGGTTTTGGAACCCTTTCCATACTGACAGATGTCAATGACTTTGTTTCCCATCTGTTCTCGACTTTCTTTAGATTGTGGCACGATGTGATGCTTTTTGAGCTCTTTTAGCTTCCTTAGCTGCTTTGTTCCCTTCCTCAGCCATTGCTTGTTGGTAAAACTAAGACTTTGCATTCACTTCCTCATCTGTGACAGGTCCTAGGGCGAAAACATCTGATTTAATACAATTTCTTGCAACACTGTATTTTCTGAGTTTAGAATGTGTTTCTGGCAGCTTTCCAATATCTCTTGAGAAGGAAAATTACATCTGTGTATTATGTGATGGCATTACAGTAAAGATGTCTTAATATTCACTATGATGAATGATCTCAATCAAGTTTGGCGTAACTGCTAAAACAAAGCAACAATGCTAGGATGAATTGATTACCCTTTCAAGCATTATACAACTGTCAGCGTAACACTGGGATGCGTGATTGCCAAACATCCACCCTCAGCCTCCCTCTCAGCCTCCAATATGAATAGATAATTACACTGCGTCATTCTTCTTTTTGCAGGTCTGCGATGTGTTTCAGCTCATCCCACGCCCCTAGCAGCGTGTGAGTCATTTTGGTTCAACACTATGTTATGCAGAACCAAGCTGCCCTTTCTTTCTTTTTCGGGTGTTGATTCAAGCCCTCTTACACATTTCAACATGTCGAACACCACCACAAAAGACACAGGAAAATCCATTTGTCATGTCCCTCACAGTACAATTCATTATGGATGGTGCACTGAACCACTTCAAAAGCAGCAATTGCTTTAAAGGGTCAGCTTTTTTTTTTTTTTTTTTGTGTTTTCTGAGAAACCCATTTCTGAGCATAATTAATCTTCAGGGTGAGATGTTTTGTGCTGTTCGGTAAAGGTGGAGCTCTGTCTTCATTGTTGTGGAAAGTAATTGAGAATGGATGGCGCTTTACAAAAACCCAAGGACTCTAAAAATCTGTCCTTTTCAGCATAGCGGTCAAATTAAAGACGCGAGATATAACTGAGGTAATCGGTTAAATTGGAATGTGGTGAAGAATAAATACTGACAACGTGAAACATTTTTGATTAGAAAAATATGAAAAGAATATACAAATAGTCAACAATTTACTACAGATGGAAATGAAAGGCAAATCCTGTTTGGTGTGAGATATACATGGTGTACATAATGCTTCAACATGCACAAGGTTCTTTATCACAGTCAACATTAATCTGAAACACGAGCTCATGCATCCTGCCAGGAATGACATTTTAACTCAGCTGAGGAGTGGAAATGGCTCCTGAGGTCAAAAGGGTAAGGACAAATGAAAGTATCAAAAGTGTGTAAATTTAAATTGCTTTAAGGCAGAAAATCTGCATATATGCATCATTGTTGTTTGCTTTGACTTGTTGGTTATTTGGTCACAAATGTAATTTAAAAAAACTGTTGTTGAATTCCCCAAAGGGTGTGAATACTGTATTTAGCTCCAAATGACAACATCACTGTTAGTAATTGAATTCATCACTTCAGCACAGCAAAGCAACATCAGCAGTTAAACAGCATTGAAATGAATGGGTGAGTGAGTCCAATCTTTTGACTGGTACTGCAGTACTGTGCAAAAGTCTTGAGCCACCCCTCGTTTCTTTATATTTTATTTGGAAAATAGGAAATAAGTGCAGGAAGTTACTGAAACACGTAGAAACAAACATGGAAATAGTGTACAGTATGTAAGGCAAAAGCAGATTTTGTACAATTCTAACAACCTTGAAAGTCAATATTTGGTGTGACCGCCTTTATTCTTCAACGCAGACTGAACTCTCTTAGGCGGCATTCTTGGCATTTCTTTGAGTCGTCTTCAGGAATTGTTCTCCAGGTTTCGTGATGGACATTCCAAAGCTCTTCTTTGAATTGGCGGCTACCTTTTGTTCTGTTCTCTCCCAAGATGATCTCACATTGTTTCAGTAATGTTGAAGTCAGTGTGTTTGGGATCATCATCACGCTGAAAAATGAAGTTGTTGCCATTCAGATGCTTTGCCAGATGGTAGATCAAAATCTGCATTCATAAATCTCAACCCCAAACCATGACAGAGCCTCCATCACGTTTTTACAGACTGCATGTATTGATGATGACTTGAACCATAAATTTCAAATTTGGATTCATCACTTTATAAGAACTGTTACCACTGATTTTCAGTCCAGTTCTTGTGTAATGTGGCATACCTCAGCCTTTTCTCCCCCTTTGCCTTCCTTAAGAATAACTTCTTCACCGCCGTCCTTCCACTGAGACCATTTCTGATTTCAGTAGATGGATCAGCTGAAGGGACAGGTGGATCTCTTAGGTCCTGCGTCAGGTCTTTGCTGGAGGAAAGACACACCGTGCTGGGATATGCAAAATGTTTAGCTAATAACTCTTTGGGAATCACCTTGTTGGTGCAAAAATTATATTGTATGCCTATCAAACTGTGCTATATTTCATAGATCGAACTAAAGACGTGGCTAAAGATACAATTTGAAATTGATTCTTTGCTAAGTCGCCTGTTATGTGTCTGGATCATCCATTAAATTAGGAGCTAGAATTTATGGTTGAATGAAATGCAATTCAGTGGCTTATAACAAACAAACAAATAACATTCCTCATAGATTCTCTGTGGGGTTAAATCAGGCGACTTGGCTGGCCAATCAAGCTCAGTAATAACATGGCCAACAAACCATTTGGTAGTAGTGTTGGCACAGTGGTCAGGTGCTAAGCCCTGCTGGAAAAGGAAATCAGCATCTCCATAAAGTGCTCGAAAATCTCCTGGTAAATGGCTGCATTGAGTGTAGACGTGCTAAAACACAGTGGACCAACCGCCTCAAACACCAGCAGATGAGAAGGTGACCTAAATCGCCACAGCCTGCAGAAACGCCACACTGGACATTAAAAACTTTGGATTCTGTCGCTCCACTCTTCCTCCAGACTCCAGGACCTCGATTTTCAAATGAAACGCAGAGTTTACTTTCATCTTATTTACTTTCTGATGTTGTCTCCGGTTCAGCAGTGGCTTGATTAGGAATGTGACAGCTGTAGCCCCTTTCCCGACGACGTCTGTGTGCGGTGGCTCTTGATGTACTGACACCGGCCTCGGTCCGCTCCTTGTGAAGCTCTCCCAAGTTGTTGAATCAACTTTTCTTGGCAATTTTCTCAAGGCTGTGCCGATCCCTGCTGCTTGTGCATCTTTAAATGCCACACTTTCTCCTTCCACTTAAATTTCTGTTAATATACTTGGACGCAGCGCTCTGCAAACAGCCAGCCTTTTCAGCAATCACCTTCTGTGGCTTACCAGCCGTGTGGAGGGGGTGGATCATCATCTGGACAACTGTCAAGTCAGCAGATTTCCCAGCGATTGTTGTCGTGCGTATCCATGCTGTTTAAATATTAATTTAATCAAACTTGAAATAAGGTATTTTAATAATTTGAGATTCTGGATTTGTGGTTTTCATTAGCTACTAATCATCAAAATTAAAATGAAAAACCGCTTGATCTGCTTACTTAATTTAAAGTTCAGTGCCTCCTGTTTTTTTTTTTATTTGCACATTATAATGCAAAACCCACTGGGGAGCTTTTGTTGTATCTTGTTAGTCAAACACTAATTTCTGGATATTTTCTAACTCCCCTATTGATCAGTTATCAGGGAAATCCAGAAAAAGTGCTGCTGTTCAAGACAGGCTGCATGTGTTACAGATCAAAAAGCAGACTCAGTTGTGTTATGAAATAGTGTATGTTCTATACAGCATGCTCTTTGATGAGCTCGTAATTGCCGTGCGGTCTGCTGAAGGCAGCCACGAGAGATCAGACAGGACTCACAAAGGTTTGTGTGTGTGTGTGTGTGTGTGTGTGTATTCAAAACAAAGTGCCAAACAGACAGCAGGAGCAGGTGAGAGAGCGTGTAATGTGGAAGCAAGAAGAGTGCACTGAGGGAACGTGTGCCCATTCATCTCCTCACTCAGAGCGGGCAGGTACAGAGGTATGGCAGCCTTACAAGGTCAATATTTTACTTTGGCCTCTGCGCGCTAATTAAATTACAGGCAGAGTACCTCGGGAGACAGTTATAGGCCCTGCAACCCCCCGCACTTCTTACAAGCCAAACAATTTGTAGCATGAGCTGAGATGCTGGCTTTTTTAGTCAGAGCAATACAGCCGATATGAAGCAATTTCACATGTTTCGGAAGATCAGGGGAGTAGTGAGGCAAAACAAGCAGCCAGGCTGGACTTGGAGATAAGAGTTAGGTATGAAATATTTCTGCGGCCCAAAATGAAATTGTAAAATGGATCGAGAAAGTTAAATTTTTCTGCAAAGTGGTTCCAGTGGGCTTTTTTTTTTTTTTTCCCTGACCGTGATCAACGCACAGTAATATCTGATGCATGTCAACATGTGCTCGTCTTCAAAGAGAATATTGAGCTTCAGACAAGAACTGCTGATGCAAAGTAGTTTCATTTGTTACAGCAGAGCCTGAGGGAAGAGTCAAGAAACCCTGACAGCCTGTCAGCCTAATCGTCACTAATCAGGGGAACAATGTCGCAAATCCACTAACTGCAGAATAACTACAAGAGTTTGGAATTTTGGATCTGTTTGCTCTTTTATTTTATCAAAAAAAAAAAAGAAAGAAAGAAAGAAAGAAAACTCAATCGATGGCAAAGTTTTGCAATCATGTTTCTGTGCCACTGAATGGGGGGTGGGGGGTGACACACATCAGCCTAAGATTAAGCAGCGCTGCAATTGGCTAAGCGCACCAGGAAGTCCAGCCGCTCCTGCTGTCATCTGACTTTGACGCAGGCGCTCTAGCTTCCCGAAAGTCAACAGCAACAGCGGAAAAGCGCAACATGGCTCCCAAACTTGAACTTCCAGGTGCCGCGTTGATCGTCGGGCTACTGTTTTTCTCCCTCATCCCCCCGGCAGAGGCTTACGATGCGGGGGACGCTTTAGCCCTGCTGCTGTGCACCGTCCTGACAGCGGTGGGTTTCTGCGCCTGCCTCGGCTGGTACGCGCGGCGGCGGAACGGACAGCTGTGATGAGACTGGTTTCTCCAGCGGTGCGCCTCTCCTGTACTCACCTGCTACCACCCACCTTATGTGATCATCCGTGTATCTTTTGGCACAAGGTTTGTGTCGTAAAGACTGATGAGAAACGTGCCTTACTGAAATTAATGCGGCAAGTTCAACGAGGACCACGCGGAGTTGGAGAAGGTGGAGCAAAACATCCAGGAAGCCCCCAAACAGGAACTGTAGTTTGTTGCACCACTGAGATTATTAAGGACCAAACACTGTTGCCTTCACTATGAAAAGACTGTTGTGGTTGTTGCGGGCTGTATTCTCCCTAATATGCCTGCAGTGTGCACGGCGCGTATTTCCATGCTTTAAGTGATCTCTGCGATTTCCTGTCGCTGTTTTAATGCGCAATGTCACATGATTGGAGTTTGTTTTGCAGTTCTTTCACTGTTGCTAATTAAACATGTAGAATAAATGCGACACTCGACAGCTCATGTTCGTGTGTGGAGGCAATGCTTCATTTGCATACAGGTTGAACAGATCCCCTACAAAATGAACCGGGTTTAGCTGCAGATTGCAGAGCAAACATTACAATCTGCCGTCTGCATATTGTTGTTTCGGCCTGTCACGCCTTTCCTGTGCAGTCGCGTCTAGTTCAAGTGTGTCTGAAAGTTTAGCGCTTACAAAGCAAAGCACCGAGGCTGACTGTCTAAAAAGTTCAGTTTACTCAAAAAGAATCAAAGGTCATTAGTTGCATTTTATGGAAGATGAAGAAAAACACAAAATATTAACATTTTATGGAGTATTTTATAAAGATTTCAATTCTATATCTTAATGAAAATAGTTATTTTTGCTGCATTCTCATTGAATAATTTACTACTCCAGCCATACTGAGGAAAAAGTTACACTGTTAATTAATGCTGAATACTGTTTGGTCTGCAGATACTCTTATAGCCTGAATTTTAAGTTCTCCCCCCCGTGTCTGCATGTGTTTCCTCCCACAGTCCAAAGACATGCTGTTACTGGGGTTAGGCTAATTGGTGACTCTAAATTGCCCATAGATGTAAATGTGAGTGTGGATGGTTGTCTGTCTCTCTGTGTTAGCCTGCGACAGGCTGGTGACCTATACAGGGTGTACCCTATGTCAGCTGGGATAGACTCCAGCCCCCACCCGCAACCCTGAACAGGATAAGAGGATGGATGGATGACACACTTTCAAAAACTCCATCTATTTTCCAACACTTATCACATTTGGGCCAGACCCCATTCCAGCTCTCCTAGCACAAGAAGCAGGGTACCGCCTGGACGGGTCGCCAATCTATGGCAGGACTAACACAGAGACAGGCACCCATTCATTCTCATTTTCACACATATGATCAATTTAGAAACACCAATTAACTTAACATGCATGTCTTTAGAAGCAAGAGTGCCCAGAGAGAACATAAGGGACCCAGCCAGCTGTTGGATTTGAACCCAGGACTACCTTGCTGTGAAGCAGCAGTGCTAACCACCGCACCACCTCTTAAAATAAGCATCCATCCATTCTCTTTTTGAATAAACAGATGTTTAGTAAACAGTATGTGTTCAGCTTTACTACAGCCAACGATTTAAATTATGATGAGGCTGATAATTACGTAGTGAAATGGGATGAGTGCTCTTTAGCAAATATCACAGTTTCTTTTAAAGGCATTAACCGAATGTATCTCTATGATAAAGGAAAGGTGACTGCTCCATAAAGCATAAAAATCTGCACTCTCCACAGTGTTCCCTAGTGTAAAAAAAGTTGTATCAGTTACCAGTAGCCATATGTTTCCTTCATGTACCATAATTATTAATTCATGATTCCTCCACAGGGATTTTTTTTAAATGTATGTTTGCAGCATTTAACAAGTGAACAGTATTCACTTGTTAGACTTGTCATGGTTGAGAAATCAAATATCCTATGAATTTGTCATGCTGAAGAAGAATGAACAACGCCGCGCAAAGTGCTTGTCAATTATGCATATACAGTATTGAGGTCTTCTTTAAATCTTCATGTTTTACATATTGGTGGACTTTCCTGCAGAGTGAAACCTGTATGAGCAAAAAAAAAAAAGACTGGGATGAAGAGATGCTGTAGTCTGAATCCAGAAAGAGGTCAAACTGGGTTGAAACAACAATATAAAAAACAGGCTGGGTTAGAATGAATCACATTTGGCTTTTGATGTGAAAATCCAATTTCATTTTCAAACATTTAAAAGGAGTTTATCAAAACCAATCTTCTTCTTGTTTTTTTTTTCCCATAAAAGCTAGGACTATCATAGAAATGTATGCTTTTATAGGCAGTTTTAAGTGTAGACTCAACAGTAAACGCGTGATCCGTTACCCTGAACGTTACCACAGGAAACCGCGGGGATGCTGTTGTAACGCGTTACCGTCCAGCAGCGGCCCCGTTGAGCAGATGTTACCGTGAGAGAGACGGTGTTAACCGCCGCCGCCGCCGCTGCTGCTGCTGCTGCAACAAGAGACAAGACGCGTCTTGGATCACAAATAGGGGATGCAGTGCGCATGCGCAGTGCGCTCCGTTTACTGTAGGATATTCACGGTGGAGGAAAAAAGGGGGCAGGCAACAAAGCAGGCTTTTTAAAACAGCAAAAGCACGATTTGTGCAATGTAAATAACGAACAGGAGGGACACGAAATCGGACTGTCAACAGGTAGGATTTTGATCTTGTGCTCGGCTGTCTCTTTCGTTCTCTTCTCTCTCTCTCTTTTTTTTTTTTTTTTTTGGCCTTGTCTTGTGTGGTGGCTGCGATTCTGGGCAAATCATAGCGGAGACTTGGAAATTATTCTAGTATAATGGACATGCGGATCCGCTACACTGTTGTGCTTCATCCAGCCGACTGGGACGCAAAGACGATTGATTAATTCTGTTCTGTGTTTAACTCAAATCTATCGGATTCAAGCGCGCATTAAAAAAAAAAAAATCCCTACTCGACTCACAATCGGAGGATACATTTAAATGCGTAAGTAGACACAAGCGCACTTATTAATGAAATGGGGCATTACCATAAGTTATGCAATTTTCCAGAAATATATCTGGAATAGAGCGTTCTTTAATACTGTTACCAGCGCGCTTCTTTAGAGTCATATTTTCCTCATCCTCTTCAACCCATCCCTGCTGATCATCACATCCTCACATTACAAAAATAATTACGCCGAATGTGCTTCACAGTGTGAGTGTTACATGCTATGTTCGCTTAACTCTTTGTAATTAGTAATATAAAAGATGATCTGGAAAATGGAGGCTGGCTCAATAGCCGCCCTAATGAGAACACCGCTTATTAACGCAAGACCCGTAATCCAGTTAACCTTTAATCAGACAAAAACGCGGATGCTTTATCGCGTATGCACCCTCCGTCGGTTTACCACAACGCATAAAGGTTGGGGTAAGTTTATTCGAGGCATCCACCGATTCAGAGAGCCTTCCTCTGTTCTGCAGGGTGTGATCAAGAAGAGCTTATTTTTGGACTGCATTTCTGTTAATGTTTCACAGTGCGCCCAAAATGTCCCCAAGAAATCCAAACCAAGACCTGTTTTTATTATTATTTTTTTAATTTTGTGTGTTTGCGTGTGTCACTCGGTTATTTCCGACAGACGCGGATAAAAAAATAAAATCCGTCGCTTGGTAATGAAGGCTGGACTGTGCTTTTTGCCATTGTGCTGCTTTTGTTCGGGAAACGATAGGAAAGAATATTCTGTTGGTGTAACGCATTAATGCTTTAGTCTAATCGAGCTCGATTACTGTCTGTGATTCTCTGTAGACAAAGTATTCAGGCTGAGGCACAGCTCTGCACTGAGCCACTCAAAATGATAAAGAAAAAAAAAGTAAATAATGAAATAAATGTCAGGCAGAGGAAAAATAATGCTTCTGACATTATAGATTTTGCAGGTGTAACTTAAAACAATGCAACTGCTGTATGGGACTGAATGTTGATGGGTGGATCATATTTTTCAGGGATTTTTTTTAGGTGTGATGAGACAAAGGAACAAAGGATGCCTTAGAGGAGAGGTTGCCTATACGCCTGGAAACCTCTTCAAAGCACACCGCCAAATGGATCTAACGCCTCCCCCTGCCACCTCTAGATCATGATACTTGGCTGAAGCTGTTCCGCTATCTTTATGATCCCTCCTCCATCTATGGCGAACTATAGCCATGCAGGGGACCACACCATCTTGCAGAATGTCTCTCCTCTCACCACGTTCCTCAAACTGACCTCTCTGGGTTTCATCATTGGAGTCGGTGTGGTTGGAAACCTCCTGATCTCCATCCTGCTGGTCAAAGACAAGAGCCTGCACCGAGCGCCCTACTATTTCCTGTTGGACCTGTGCGCCTCTGACATCCTGCGCTCTGCCATCTGCTTCCCCTTTGTCTTTACCTCGGTCAAGAATGGATCTGCCTGGACCTACGGCACGTTGACCTGCAAAGTGATCGCCTTCCTGGGTGTGCTCTCCTGTTTTCACACGGCGTTCATGCTATTCTGCGTCAGTGTCACCCGTTACCTGGCCATCGCGCACCACCGTTTCTACACCAAGAGGCTGACTTTCTGGACGTGTTTGGCTGTCATCTGCATGGTGTGGACGCTGTCTGTGGCTATGGCGTTCCCACCGGTGCTAGATGTAGGGACGTACTCTTTTATCCGGGAGGAGGACCAGTGCACATTCCAGCACCGTTCCTTCAGGGCAAATGATTCGCTGGGCTTCATGCTCCTGCTGGCACTCATCCTCCTGGCCACACAGCTGGTATACCTCAAGCTCATCTTTTTCGTCCACGACCGTCGAAAGATGAAGCCCGTCCAGTTCGTGCCTGCCGTCAGTCAGAACTGGACCTTCCACGGCCCAGGTGCCAGCGGGCAGGCGGCAGCCAACTGGCTGGCTGGATTTGGTAGAGGCCCCACCCCGCCCACTTTGCTGGGCATCCGGCAGAACAGCAATGCAGCGGGCCGCAGGCGTCTACTGGTATTGGATGAATTCAAAACTGAGAAGAGGATTAGTAGGATGTTCTACATCATGACGTTTTTCTTCCTGGCACTGTGGGGGCCCTACCTGGTCGCCTGCTACTGGCGGGTGTTTGCAAGGGGCCCCGTTGTCCCTGGAGGCTACCTGACAGCAGCTGTGTGGATGAGCTTTGCCCAGGCTGGGGTCAATCCTTTCATCTGCATCTTCTCCAACAGAGAGCTTCGGCGTTGCTTCAGCACCACACTCCTCTACTGCAGAAAATCCAGGTTACCAAGGGAACCCTACTGTGTTATATGAGGGTTTTGCTTTGGGTTTTTTCCTCATCTATGTCTCTATTACCCTGATTGATCTTGATCTGGGCTTGTTCCCATTGTACAGCGCACTCTCTGTTTCTATCTCTCTTCTCTTCATCCTCCAGTTTTCGCCTGTTCCTCCTTCTCCCGACCCTTGTTTTCAGAGGTTGAAGGTGGACTGCCAGTCACGTGGCTGTGCTGGGGTGATTGCATATAAATCGTATCAAACATGGAGGCTGAAGGGAATGGGAATACCACGGGGGGGGAATGGATCACCTCCTGTGTTTATGTTCTAGTAAACAGACGTGGAAGGCCATGCCAATGCAGAAAAGCAAAAAGTTGAAAAAAAAAAGAAGAGAGATTTGACAAAACAATGAAAACAAGACCTCTTGCTTTGGATATTTTGAAGACATGTTATTCTGTGAGGTGTGAAATACGTAAGTATGAAAAGAAAAAGAAAAAAAAACACAAAACAAAGAAATGATACCTCTCAAGGAATCACTGGAAATGTTTTACATTTTAAGAGTTGCACTAAAAAGAAGATGTAAAGATGCTTTTTTCTTTTTTGGTCGACAGTTGCATTGCAAGGACAACTTTTCATTTTTTTCCCCCTTCCCCCCCCTCTCCAAACTAAACAATGAATGCTTTAATTTGCAACAGACTACACAATCGCTGTAAGTAAAGCAAAAACTGTTGGATTACACCATCACAAGAGGATAAAATGGTTTTAATGTAAGTGATATCTCTTTCATTTACCGGGCAGGGGCTTAACGATGGGGGATTTACAATGTGTGGTTTTTGAAGTTGCAACTTAAATCTAGAAATTATTTCTTGTAGTTTTACGATCCATATGTCCGTAGCGTCTGGCATTGTTATTTTCCTAACACCTTTTACAAAACAAAACAAACAAAAAAACAGAGGAAAAAAAAGATGAAGTGATGTTTTGGAATCTTTTTTTTTTTTTTTAAGTTGCTTTTAAGAACAACCTTGTGCAAAAGACATTGAAGAAGTAGTTAAATGTTTCATCATATCCATGTACCTAAACACTATCATATTGTTACAGTGTTGCTGATGCCACTCCGGGTGTTCTTGCCTTAATGGTTATGATATTGTCATATTTCTGGGGTTTATTTTTCAATCACTCCTGAAAATGTGTTTCTTTTTTTTTTTTTTTTTCTTCAGGTGCAAGGGGAGTTTTTTTTTTTTTCCTTTTTCACATTAGCGTGAAGTGCATGTTCATTTTTTAAAAGCTGGTCCACTCCCATGAGCATCACAGGCCATACACTGAGCAGCCCATTTTTATTCTGCAATGGTTTGCTACACCCCACAGAGTGCTCAGAGCACAGGGAGAGTGTGTGAGTCTGTGCGTGCGTGTGTGTGTGCGCGCGCGTGTGTGTATGGATCAGACAACAGTCACTTCAAGACCAGAGCCTTAGTATGAAATCTTGCACAATTTTTAAAAAATGTAAAAAAAAAAAAAAAAAAAAAAAAAAAAGACATTTAAGGCAGACCGTCTTGTTTCTACTTTCCCTACATTTGCTCTCTACTGATTGTTTTCAGTGACTTACTTTTTCTCTTGTGGCCATTTTAATATTTATTATGTATTCTTTTTTGTATATTATAGATAGATTGTGTGTAAGTATGTGAGTCTTTCATTTTGAAGTCCCGAATGTGAGTACAGTTTCAGTTAGGATTGCATTTGCTGAAAGTTAACTGTGTAATCTGTTGCTTTTTGAAAATAAAAAGTTTCCATTTTGCAAAATTTGCTTTTTATCCCCGTCATTGGGTTGCGAGCATATGGCCACATAAACAGCTAGCAGACATGTTTTTTTAACGTTGACTGGTCAAATGTAGGCAAAGAGGTAAAAAAAAAAAAGCATACATTTCTTTCTCTAAAGTCGTTTTCATGAGGCTTCATTATTAAAGAGTTAACAAGGGGGTGAAAATGTTACTTTCTAACTGGTTAGTATTATAAAACCACTACTTACCATGCGCAGATTTTGTATTTAAGTGATCATTTTGTGGTGATTTCTACAAAGGTTTTATATGTGTATATATTCATGCTTTTTATAAGAGGAAGACATGAAAAAAAATATTTTAAATATGTCTTTTAGAACCCAATCTTTTCTGTCATTTGAGTCCTTGGAACAGCTCGCCAGAAGAGAATATACTGTATGCTAAACCTTGTCACTGAATATGAAGTGTCTTTGACATTTAATGGTGATAATCTCCATGGATTTAACCCTGGGCACATACCTCTGCAGGTTTTTTTTTTTTTTTTTTTTTTTTGGCTCTGTGTTAAAGAGGAATACCACTGAATTTCACATGTAATATATGCAACTCCCATATGGCGTAATGGCGAACCACTCTGGGATAATGAATGCCCTTACACTGAGCCTTCCAGTCACAAATGACATAGCAGTTTGCTCCTTTCTCTCATTTTTAAGGTCACATTGACATGCAGCTGTACTGAAAGTGGAACAAATGAACCTTTTCTTTTTAATTTACATGTATTTGCGAGAAACTTGCCACCTTTGATTGTTTATTCATCGAGAAACATGCACAGCTAAGAAAAGTTTCAACGTGTTTTGTAAAGATTGATGAGCCTACTGAATGATAAACTGGACATTTTTCTGGAGTCAAATGTAAAACATTTAAAATGTTAAAGCTCCTCTTGTTCAATAACATTACAGTTTCAAAACAATTCTAATAAAGACAACAAGGCAGAGATGTATTTATTCTCAAATTGAGTGGTATTTCTCCAGGAAAAGGTTATAATTTCAATATGCTGGCAATGTTTAAAAGTCAGTGTGTTCGTCTACACTGATCAACTGAATAATACAATATTTGTTACTACCAGTTTTGTATGATTCAGACATCAGTGTGGATATTTTTCCTCCTAAAACCCATTCTGTTAAATAATGACCTCAGCCTTGATGCCTGAAAACACAAAAAAAAAAAAAAAAAATGGCACTGAAATGGCTTGTAAACACTCCAGGTAATTGTATCCTGGACTGCAGTTTCCACTGATGAAAAATATCTATTAGGGGTCCATTTTCATTATGAGGCTGGCAATTACTGTTTAATTTTGGACATTGATCATTTCACTTAGGCCCCAGAGGGGCCAAGTCAGATATTGTGAAATTAAAGGCAATACTGGTCTATTTTTTTTTTTCATTCAACATATGCAAATCACAAATGGTGTCACTACTGAGCACTGGCCCAATTTCTGGCATGTGCATTTGAGTGCCCCAGTGATTCTGCTTCTCCCTATGTCTGAGGGAAGATGACAGACAGCTTCTCTCTGTGTCTGAGGGGAGATGACAGGCAGAGGTGGCTGGCTTGAAAGCGGTTCATTCTGGCAGACAAGCTCACACATTGAACTCTTTTCCCTCTGAGCTACCATCTCTCCCGAGAAACATCAAAAAAAAAAACCATATTGTTCATAATCAAAGCCGTTACCATGTGACTGGAATTGGTTCTGTGCACTTGTGTTTAGATCATGAAACGGGAGGGGGATGGGTAATTTTTGTGAGGCAATTATGATGCTTTGCTGGAGATACTTTTCATTTAACGATCAGAAGACTTCTGCATTGGATTTTGGCTGCCACTGAATAGTACAAGCATTCCTAATTCCACGCCTCTCTCCTTGTATCTCAGTGGATTTTCACACACAGTTTCAGTTGTTTAATGGGCTGCCAATGGGCACTAAAAAAAAAAAAATCACACAATAGACCTCATTTGCTGTCTATGATTTTAATAAATACCATCTGTTGACTGGCAAACACTTTTTTTTTTTTTTTTGAATGGGGGGAAATAAAAGCTCAACTAATGTGAGGCTTTCTGCACTCTTAAGTATTTTGTTTTTGTGTAATGCATAGCAAACCTTAATTAAAGTGCGGTACGTGTCCATGCCGAGAAGCACTCAAATATGGAAAGCTGCCTCGAATGGAACGAAGTGGATGACTCAATCATCTGACAGGCTGCTCAGGAAAGAGGAAGAATTGCTTTCTGTCTTGGCGTCGCCCTCCTCTTCTTATTTGTTTGATTGTGTGACCGCTTGCGAATGGAGCCGGAGATACAGTGGTTCAATATGCTCCGCGTAATTTCTCAAGGGAATTCATTTTTGTTTTGTGAAATGGCATTTACTGACTAGTGCGTGGGACGTTTGGTCAAATTATTATTATTATTATGTTCAGTGAGCGTGTGCACGCTTGTGATTGTGTGTGTGTGTGTGTGTGTGTGTGTGTGTGGTTTAATGACCCCGTGACACTGTACTGGGTTTGTGGCTACAGGTTTTAGTGCATTTTTTTTTTTTGCCTTTACACTCAGTTCAGTCCACTATCAGTGGGTTTGAACTGCCTGTGAAGCCAAATGGTTGTCTTTTTTTGCTGCATACTACATGGTTCACATTCTTCACAGTGGAGGGCTTCAGTAGTTTTTGCTGCCTAATGGCCTTGCAGCTGTATGGCTAATGTGCCATGGCAGATTGGTAATGGTCAAATGAATGATGATGTGAGGAGCACAACTGTGTCTCTGTGTGTAGGTGTTAGCTAAAATGTAACTATTGTTCTCTGTTTTCTTGTCTTTCTTTCTTTTTGCTGTTAGAATTTAATCTGGTTATGCTCTCTGTCCTTTCGCAATCCATTATTCCTCACATGAAAAAATGCCTGTCATTTTCTAAAGCTGTTAGATGCAATGACAAAAGGCTGTGTATTGAAAATTGGGGGGCAATGTAAGTAAAGTGTATTTTAATTTGGACAAATGCATCTATAGAATGTGAAACAGCATACATAAAGCTCAAGGTAAACATTATAAACCCTCATATGTATGACACTGTTTGAGGTTCCCAAGCTAATGAAGACTAAGATGTTAGGTGTAAAAGGAGAAAATGTTTAATACAGCAGAACATAATGATGCATTCGATTCCTGGGGATGATAGTGGGGTTCTGTAAATGTTGCAAATGTTGCTGCATTTAATGTCTGACAAGCTATTACAGGGAGTGCAGGCCTCTGAATACCAATGATTTTTTAAAAAAAATATACACGTGGATTAAGAGTTCTCACCCTAATATCTCAGTCTTCATGTCTTCATTTCCAGCAGCCACCCTCTCTGCAGCCCATCGTGCAAATGCCTTATATAAAGAATATGCCTGCTTTAAATATTAACTGATTAAATTGGGGATGGAGCTTCAAAGGTTCCGTCCTGCATATTTAAACAGTATTTCTTTTTCTTCCCCAGTAATACGAGACTTAGGGATTGGATCATTTCTCTGGAAATCGGCTTGGGGCAAATTTTTAGAAGACTGACTTAGTTCTATCTTTGGCAAGACACCTGTATCCACTCAAAAGTCTCACCAAACACCATTGTTCTGTTTTTGTTTTGGGTTTTTTTGGCATTTTTCTACATTAAAAGTATAAAAATAGCTGGCAATTGATATGATCTTTTGTCTTGATGGATTAATGGTAGTAGATGATAGAGTTTGGTGACATTAATGCTGTTGGTTGTTGTGTATATATTTTTGTGATTTATGTTTTTATGTGTACCTTTATGGGAAAGCTTGGTTCAAAGCAACAGTTAATCATTTTGTAAAAAAAATTCTTGTAAATATGCCTTGATGAATAGATTAATACCATTTTCCTGCTGTACCATAAATATGAATCTGGGAGAGGGTGATTAGCTTAGCTTAGCACAGCACATTGAAACATCACCAACTTGTTTTGTCCTTTAAAGTAACTAAATTACTTAAAATTACCTGTTCAACAGCTCTGTGATTAACATGCTATATATTATTTGATCAATCCACACAAAACAAAGTGATGTTAGAGGTAAAATTTTCTGTTTTTTAAGCAATTATGTGTTTTTTAGGCCACGACTAGCAACTTCCTATACATGCTAGTGGTAGCCTAACACACACACACACACACACGGATTTGATGACATTTTCCATTTATTCCATTTTATTACGATTTCTCCCCTGTTTTTACCTGTTAAGCTAAGCTAGGTTGGCTCAAATGGCAGATTTAGCCTACAGATACGAGAGTGATATCTATTCTGCTTTTCAGCCAAATAGTGCATGAAGATACTTCTACAGCAAGCACGGAGCCTTTGTAAGGATTTCTGCTTCTTACACACCGTTAATCCTCTTGTATTCCATCTTAAATGTCGCCATGCTAATGCAAAACATATACAAGAAATTTTAAGTTTGTTATTCCTGCAAGTGTGGTTATCTGAGCTGCACAGAGATTTTTTTTAATTACATTTTGATAGCTGCACATGCTTTTTGTTCATTGAGAACGAACCTTATAGGACTGAACTGTGCATTGGAATCTGAACATCTTAGCATAATGTTAGTGGGCTATGAACTGATGGTTATAGCGGCGGAAAACTGCTGCGGCAGTCTGTTTAGAGTGTTCAGGTCATTATGTAGGCTTACACATAGGTTCTGTTTCTTTACTGTTAAATCCTCTTGGTTGCAGTGGGAGTCAAGTGTAAACATGTCCCCTTCTCTGCTAAGTCTTAGGATGAGTGATGGAGCCACGGATAGATCGTGATTGGTGGGTTAGTGCTTAAGCACTTGTGCGCCAAAGTTGGAATATGCAAAGAGAGAGTACTGGTCGGGAGTAATCCCCCAACAAGGATTACCCGTGTCTTTCATGCCAGATTAAAGGGTCCCATGATACCCTGCTGTGGTGTCTGAGTCCTGATGGGGAATCAATTCACTGGATGAGAAATTATCAGTATCGTCTTTGCCATCTTTTTGTCATCGCTGTCTGCTTAATAGTAAGTGTGATTTGGGTGGTTTTTGTGTGCAGGCACTCTTCAATACTTCACATCTGGTGAGGCCGACCAGTTATAAGTCATGTGATTTCTCACTGTCTGTATCTCTCTGCAAGTGAGATAATCATCTTATTCATCAGGCGCTGCGCACATGCACTCAAAGTCTGAAATCATGTGGATGATCTACCCACAGCAGTCCACAGAAGGGAAAAGAAACATCTGGGTCATCGAAAAACCGAGTAGTTATTTGATTTCTGCGCCAGTGAGCTGTCTTTTCCTTTTTTTCCAGTTCCCCGTGCTTTTATTCTACTCAAATTATACCAAGCTTGTAGGATAAAAGTGACAAAACTAGCAGGCATGGCAAACATTTTCCTAACATACTGAAATATTCAGAATCTGCTATCTGGCTTATAGGGGCTTCAGAGTATTATGAGTCGCAGCAAGGAGGCTGAGACTACAATATTCACATAGCACTGCGTTTGCATTGGGCAATCTGTCACGATGAAAAGCCAGCGTGTACATTACGGTGCCTCGTTACAACACGCAACCAACTGCTGACATCTGCTCACAGTGGGGCACATCTGCCCCCAGAGGAGCAGAGAAAATTAATTCATTTAGATCATTTAGATCTTTAAAAACAAACAAAACTCTTCTTAGCTTTTTTAATAAAAATGTGATGGCGTCACTATTTATAGATTTACTGAATTTTTGCATCGTGGCAGTTGGGGGAAGTGTTTAGGGGTGTTTATACAGGCGATTTGTTCCCACTAATTCGGCATGTTTTGTGATGAATCCAAGGGCTTTGGGAAAGAAGGGGGGGGGGTGGGTGGGTGGAGGCGGGAGTGAGGGTGGGGGTGGGAGTTAATCCACTCGTTTTCTTCTGTTCCAGCCTGTTCAGCACATTCTGTCTCTCTCTCCCTCTCTCTCTCTCTTCCTCCCTTCTTTATTTTTGGAAACATCTCATTCTCGTGAGTCAGGCCCAGCATGCTCACGAAGGCTCGGTCTATCAAGCTCTCGCCTCCTCCTTCTCCTCTCTGCTGTTTATGATATTAAAACACAAGTGAGTCGTGCAGGGGGAAGCAAAACTCTTCACCTCTCCCCCTGAATGCCCTGCGAATTGTTAATGCACCATATTTAAATAGTTGACACGTAATGGATGGATGTGCCTGCATCCACTGGTGTAATAATTGGCTGAGAGAGGACCTTGACAGGTGACAGACAGCAATGTCTTACCTGAGACTGCAAATTTTAAAAGTCACTACATTTATGCTCCATTTTGGGGGGAATGAAATCAGTGGGATGATGATGATGCGTCCACATTTTTCGCATCCATCTTAATTTGTGGAAGTGCGCTGATGGCGGCGTTTGATTGATGTGTCACCTGCACTTCTGCTGCACAGTTTTTTTTATCAGCTTCCTTTCCTTCGTCTTTCAGCCGCAGTGGAACCCAAAAGGACGAGCTAATTAGCATGTTTGCAATGCAGTGTCACTTCTTTGAAAGGCGTTCGTGCAAATAAGGCAGATCACTTCCAGGGAAAATCTGCTAAATTAAAGTTGCCTTGGAAACACCGACTTATACAACAAACAGTTACATCATCCTGCTGGCACAGCCTCAGATCTGAATGCAAGATTAAATGCCTCGTTGAGATGGACATTTGTGCTTGTTTTGTGTTTAATATCATTTGCAGGAGAGATCTTTCTGACTCAGTCTGTGTTTTTGTTACCTGTTAGTGCATGTGTGTGTGTGGGGGGGGGGGGGGAATGAT
>JAVDPK010000866.1:1088008-1114451 GCA_034780415.1 Cichlasoma orientale | reverse complement strand
GGGGGGCCCCCCCCCACGATACATCTGTTAGTGCTAATTATAGAGATAACCTGCTGCAACAAATCAAACATTGTCCGCGAACATAATATTAAGGACGAGCTTCGGTTGTGCTGGGCGAGGATTTAATTCGGCTGTAGGCTAGAGATGACTGTTACATTATTTTAATGTGCTCATTATTTTGTGTTTTAGTAACATTTTGATCAAGAGAATTAGTTTAGGTGCTCCTCCGAATTCTTTATTTGAACTTTCTTTTATGTATACCTGCAGGCGTCATAATTTACCAGTGGTCTTACAATCTGTACTACAGCCTTTAGGGTGAAAAATAATTAAAAAGTTGCATTTGTTTATGTCCTTTTGCTTTATCCCCCCCCCTCCCCCCACTGTATTCAAAAGCCTCTAAAGTAATGTTTTGGAACAAAGTGTCCCTATAGCTTTGCTGGGAAATGTTTATTTCTACTGTATGACATGGTCACTGTGGTGAAAAAGTAATTTTCTTCTGTCTTTTGTGTTCAAAGAATTCAATTTTCCTCTTGAGAAATTATATTTGCTACATAGATATAATAGCTTTCCTCTCACAGACTGATTACACTGTTGTTCTTTTGTGCAATCAATTTTTATGGCTGCTATACTCCGGTTTGCATAATTGCAATCTGTATAAATCAGTGTTTTGCAGCATATTTTATTATTTACTGTTGATGTCATACATGTCTAATTGTGATGGGGTTTACTTACCCACCTTGCACCAAATGGTTCCTGATGTGCACGGTGTTAGGAGAGCAGTAAGATAAGCCTTGAAAACAGGAAGAAAAAAAAATGGAGCCCTGAGCGAAAGAGCAAAGAGCTATCACTGTTAGTCATCAACAACAGCACACGGCCCCTCAAAGCACAGCGCTGTGAAAGTTTCCTTCTGAATCAGTGCAGCCATTCCTTCAGCTGCTCTGCGGGCAAAAGTGATCTCAGACACTTCATATAATCCAACAGAAATACCTGAAACCCAAATAAATCGTGGTAGTTTGGGATCTGCTTTTGTACCTTGCATGACATGTGTGGATAGGTATTCATGGATGTAATGGTGCATGTAAAGCTGATGCATGCATGTAACTAAATATGCTCTTTGTATATTACATGCAGACCATTGTACTCCTAATTTCACTTGTCATTCTTTGCTATTTATTTTACTCACTTTTTTCTTTAATTGTAAATTTTACCCATGAAAATGTTAAAGTGGGCCTATTATACAGACTTACAGCTCTATATTTTTAGCCAGCTTTCTTCTGATTGGCTGCCCCTTGTGAGCAAAAAGGCTTGAGCAGCGGGTGGGCGGGGCTTCCGTGCTCAAGACCTGTATGCTTGCGATGACCATATTAAGAATATCCCCTCAATGCTGACATTACTAAAAGTTGAGTGTAAAAACTGAACCAAAGTGTTTAAAACACCCCCCCTACAACTTTATGTTTAAATGTTAACAGATGTCGTCTGTTTTGACCCGCACTGCTGCAAGATTAGCATCCAGTTAGCACCGCGACTCTGAAGGTTAAAGACAGAAAACTGCAATTTACCTCGCCTGTGATTTTTTTTTTTAAATAGCAAAACAATCATCCACTTGAAGTTAAAGTGCGTTCTCCTTCAATCCCGAGCTTTCACTAAAAACACAAAAAGAGGTCATTTCCTTGTCTCTTGATGTAAGAAGATAAACTTGACATGGTTTTATTTATCTATTAGAAATCTTTATTTTGTATGAAGGCACTCAGCTATGAACTATGAACCTCCTGGGACGGCACCTGAAGAAAGGATCTCTTTATTTCTCCCTCATTGCTTCCTGAGACTAAATTAGTTTTTAGAAGATTTTACAATTTTGCCCCAAGCTCATTAGAGAAGCAGTGGAAAACAGCAAATGTTCATCTCTAGCTAAATCCTCTCCAGCCACTAAGCTGGCTCTCTCTCACAGTCTTTCTGTGATGTTTTAGCAATAACTCCTAAAAGGGTTTTCTTGCCACGACTTTTTTTTTTTATCCCTGTTTGCAACATGAACAGCTTACCCCTCACAGTTTCCTGCACCAGTTAGCATAGTAACCACTTAACACAGCAGAAATGCATCTTTAAATAATCAGATTGCTGCGCTGTAATTATGCACACTTTAAACCATGTTGCAGATCTATGCATGCGTGGCTGAGTTGGACATAAACAAAAGCGCACTGCTGTTGTGAGAATACAGTACATGACACAGCCTACTGTGACAGACTGCAGCTCCGTGACATCAAATAGAAAGCAGATGGGTGACTCTAGCCCAACAGGCATTTGTATTCTTTATCTTTTACCACCAGGAGGAGCAAACACAATGCATGCTCTTGTTTCTGAACGACCAGGTCAGATCAGATTTGCGTTGTTGTTATTTCTCAGCTCCTGCACTGACTTAATCTTTTTCATTCAATAAAACTTTACACTGACTTTTAATATACAGGGCCTTAGTTTATCAAGACACCACCACCACAAAAAAACACACAAAAAAAGGGAGATGTAGACTTTACGTGAAAATTTACATCATCAATTTATTAGTGCACAGTCTTCCCACTTTTATTTTGAAGGTCACTGACAACCATCTATCTCTCGTCTCATGTTATTCCTATCATCTGACTTGGGGCCAAGTTGCTATTGTGGTGGTCCTTGATGTCATTTATCTTCTTCCCATTGAGGATCTTGTACCGCTACTGGAAGGACTCCAGTTCCATCATCTTGGACTGCAGTGGTCCGATGGTAGTGCTTCCACTTTGGAGATCCCCTGTGAGACGAAGGGCCACTCTAACCAGAGCCTGCAAGGCTCCCTTGAAGAGCAAAGTCAGCCTTCACTGGCTGCAGTCTGAGATGGTGGGGTTGGCATTCAGGATGAGAAAAGCAGCACAATATTAGTTTTTTAAAATTGTTGCAAGGTACCTGGTATTAATATAGATTCATGTCAAGTATAACATAGATTCCTTATTATGAGCTTTTACTCATATAATGTTCATTTAATATTATCATATATTTTACCACTCAGTTGCACTGACAGCTGGAGTTGTACATAAACAGAAGGATATAGTCTGCAATATGTTCCTTACCTGTTGTCTGTGGCAAATCATGTGAGAGCCGACCAAATATCATTTCATCCAGGCAAGACTGCCAGCTGAATTTGAAGTCTGAAAAATGAAAACTAAACCTCTCAGATTATGTATTAACAGCTTGATTACATAAAAAAAATTGCATTATGGATCATGAGAAGATTTTTGCCAATCTCAGACAGCAGGAGCCTTCTGATGGGATCAAAGCAGGTCCGCGATGACCACGATGTCTGGAGAAACCACTCGAACGTGCATAAACAATCCTCACCGTGTTCCTCTCAGGTCTGCTCTTGCTCTGCTTTCCATTTCTTGTGCACTTAAAATTTCAAAGTTTTCAGAAAATGTAGAAAGCAAATTAAGCAAAATCTCCCTTTGTCATCTTGCAGCTGTCACAACACCACAGCTATGTAAAAATCAAGCTCAGTTTCAGTTCCTCTCTTTTATTGGCTTTCCCTCTTGGCCATCTCCGTGGCCGTAATGCAGCACTGCAGCCTCACTGTATCTCCAGGGTCAAGAGCTCTCCCTGCCTAAATTAGATCAGAAATTCTGATCGCTCGGTCCAATTTATTTTAATTAACACTGGGTCACGCCAGTGCTCGTAACGAGCAAAAACACTATGTGACATTCATTTGAGGAGCTAAAGGCAAAAGAGCACGGCGACAGCTGAGGAGCGCTCGTAGAAGGTGGAACTGGCGAGGCTTTTGGGGCTGTTGTGGCATAGGTGGATTATTTATACTCACAAAATGCATGCATCATGCTAAAAGTGCTAAAACAGATTAGTTTTCATTTTTTTTCTTTTATCTTTTGAATTTATTCACAGGTCGTAATGAACACACCTGCTTTTAAGAGGCTCGAGCAAGGCTTTAGACTATGCTGCTGTGCCTCAAAATGCATACTTTTATATTGAAAGCTGCTGTTCGGTGTGCATAAATGCTTTCACACCAACAATTGTGGCTACATGCAGTTTTCAGGTGGTAAACAAAACAGCCAAAAAATTTGAGCGTGGATGCTTCTTACCCTGTGCAGTCACCAGCTTACAGTGCAGGGGAGGGCAATTCATTTTTCCAAGGGGCCACATGAGAGACTGGGACTGCTGTCAAGCGTGCCATAGTTTGGTATTTATGTGTGTCAAATTGCTGTCTTTAATGCAGAAGGAAGATGTGAGGTTAGAGGCTCGCCTAGATATAAACATTTCCAAAATGTGGCAGCTAGGATGGCATTCGCGGTCTAATGCTACAGTCAGCAGGTTATGCTTAGGTTCATTATCCTCCTTTTTCACTCTAATGGGGACTATAGGTGCAAAATGAACTTGATATAAACTTTAATTAGATCTGAAATGAGTGATCGAGACCATAAATCCATAAGGAAAGTGTTTACTAAAGCAAGAGAGCTGAGGGCCATTTTCCCATAGAGTGTAAACAACCAGATACCCCTTTGATACCAGAGGAGCAGCAGCGGCTTCGCTTTTTCCAACTCAGAACCCGAGTTCATCTTCTAACTGCCGCCTGCGGTACGGCAGATGTATCCGACACACACCAAGTTATGTTTGTTATAAAGGAAGTGCAGCTCCTCGACTCATTCCATCTGCGTTAATGACAACAAGCGGAGAAAGCGATTCGGGATGGCAAGCTAAAATTTGACAAAGACAGAAGACAGTGAAACTCATAAAATACTGTAGTGCTAACACAATCAGTTTCATCAGCAGCTTGCTCGGCAGCTGAGGGCTAAGGCGTGTCACTGATCTGATTACATACTCATGCAGAGCTCTGATCTCATTGTTCCCTGACACGGAGGATAATAAATGCGTAATGTTGCAGCAGTGTCCCGCTGATAAAGCTTCGTTGGCTGTAGTGGAAAGATGTTGCATGTGAGATCATAACGCTTTTAGATCTTGACCAAGTAGTCACTGGCCTCAAAAGATGAGGATTAAAAAAAAAAAAAAAGCTCACAATAAAATGTTGGTTGTTTAAATCCCAAATGGTGATTCCCGGTTGGAGCGAGAAAGGTGTATTTAATCCCTCGATGATTAAAATTTACTTGAGTTAACACGTGAAGATTTGTTGTCCACCAGGGGCCTGTTTTTAAGATAACGGCTCCAGAAAGATAAAGTGCTGGTCTTGGCTCTTGTTGTTGCTAGGCAACAATTGAAAATCAGTTTGAAGCGTGGCATCTTTTTGCTGAAATTTGAAATATATATATATATATATATATATATTTTTTATCTTCAAGGCACCACACACTGTTGGAAACGCACAACAGCACGTCCTTTCCTCCACAAACATTAAATAAAGAGGTCAGTGTGGTAAAGGCAGCTTCCTCATCTATGTGCAACCTTATTGTCGCAGCGGTCTTGCAGGGTGCCTAATAGGAAATGACTGCAGCTCAACTGGGAAGCTTCCAGATATAAATATGCATTAGCGTGCCCCTATGGCACTGCTGAAATTAAGCAGCATGCCCTTAATGGCGCTTGTGTGACCCTTGTTGATCTAACAGGCTAAATTTGCAAATTTTTTCTATCATTCCGGAGAATGAGATTTAAATGCAACGATCGACTATGACCTAAATCTCTACTTTGACTCTCTGCTTGGGTAACTTTGAATCTATTGCACGACAGCTTGCTGGAAAGAGTCCACAAGAAAAAAAAAAACAAAAAAAACAACCCAAAATGCAAAATAACATCCTACCTGTCTCACTCTGAGGCAAAAGAGGCGACAACAGTGACAGGTTGTTCACAGCGAAATTGCATTCCTTTGCTATTGTCACTGAAGTGAAACCTTTTCTGGAGGAAAAAAAAAAGAAGTTTCTGTCTTTCAGAAAGCAGGGCTCGAGATTTGCAATGCAAGTCATTAAAGGAGTGCTGCAGAGTAGTGGATCATTAGTGGATTAGTGGGGTGGCAGCTTTTAACTTTTCATTTTGTTTCTGTCATCACTTGTAGACTTGGTTTATGCCGGATCCATCCGGGCTGAGTTGCGTAGTGGAGCTGGTTTCCAGTAGTGTTTGTGCAATGGTGGTGATTAAGAGGATGAAAGTGAGTAGATTTATTATTTACTGTATATCATCGACTAATAACACAATTAATGAACTAAGAACTAAATGGGAGAAATTCTTCCTCGGGCAGTTTACACTTGCTTGCTTCTGTGTGATATTTCTCTGAAAACACTGGAGTGGTTTAATGAGGCATCAGTACTGTCAGTTCTTTGTGTGCTTTCTGATTGTAACAGCCCGTCCTTACTTGAACCCGTGGAGCAAACACTGAAAATAAAGCCTCATGCATAATTGAGTCATCTGGACCAAAATAACACTACCAATTCAGTGCAAAAAAAAAAAATTCTCCAAGGTACTGTGAATAATGCAATCACAGAGCATGAACAAAGGGAGATGTCATGTTGGCTCGAGAAGCGATAAGTCTGGCTTTCAGAACACGGTGTGGAGCAGGACTAAATTATGTTTGTGACAGTTCAGTCACAGGACAGGGTAATTAAAGAAAGGACAGCAGTGTTTAAAGTAAACGTGCGATTCTTAAAAGCCTCCGAGATGGATTTCATTAGAAGAGCTGGGCTGATACTCGAACAGGCAGCGGCTGATAATGCGCATTGGCATATTGGGACGCATTGGTTTTCAAAATGAATCTGTCAGGCAGAGGCGGTGTGCCGATCACTGGAAGAGAGCTTGAGTATTTCTGAGTAGTCTCATCTGGTTTCTCTCCCCATCTATCTTTTCCCCTGTCACCCTGCTCTCCTCACGCAGACGTATTCACATCTGCAGTCTCACTGCATTGTATTGTGCAATCTATAAGCTGTGGCTGCCTGAGCAGCCTGACTTTCTTCTTCTGCCTTGGCCTTTCGTAATTCTTGCTTGCTGCTCCAATGTCACTGCTTCAGTCCCCTACACAGAAGAATGATGGGTGATTAGGGCGATTATTAGGATAAAAACTTATATAAAACTTATTTTGGCGTCAACACTTTTTCTTTTTTTTTTTAGTGAGATTGGACAGGTGATTGTATGTGTCTCAGTGACTGTTAAAATTAATGAGCCTCTCACCTCTTTTACATAAGCACTTTAAAATGCCCAAATGACTGCCCTGGAGTGTTGCCAACTTGGTTGCCAAGCGTCAAGACGTACTTCTAGAGCAACTTTGCTTTAACCAACTCAAAGCCACTGAAATAAAAATCTCAGCCAACGGCCGTGTATAATTAGATTTTTAGTTTTGTGTCCTTAACTGGGAAAATGAAATCCACACTGGCGCTGGGAGGCTTCACCGAGGACAGCCGCAGTGCTGAACCAGCCAAACACGCCGCACTGCTCATAGGTTAAAAAAGGTTTTGTGAGGTTGTCGGTGCTGCGCCGTTTACGCACCAATGAATGTTTTACAGGAAGTCTACACTGGATCCTGGCATTGTCGTCTTGGAATCTACCTGTGACATCAGAGGGCAATTCAGTATATTCAGGAAGTCAGCTGACCTCCTTTTTAGGCACATAACATTGCTGAACCCAGACCTCCAGTTTAATGGAAGGCTCTTACCGATACTAGCCAGTCAAAAGAAGAAAAAAAGTCATCTTTGAACCAAAAAAAGTCTCCAGGTGGGGACTTTTTTTTTCCTTTTTCTGGCTGGGTGGTGTATATTGAATTGCCTAATTTCATTAGATATAAAGTGAGCCTCCACTTTTGAATAGTCTGCACCGTCAGACGCACCGGAGAGCACAAAATGTAATTGCGCAGTCAAACAGAATCACTTGGCGCTGGCAGATTTGTCATTATTAAGGGTCTGTTATGGATTTTAAAAAAAACATCAGCTTTATTATGAAATAACATGAATACTGGAAGTAGCACCCTTTGCCTAGGCACTTTAATCAGTCGGTACTTCTGTCTGGAATCTGTACCAATTTAAAACTGTTTCTCAGCACCCACTCCTGGGTGATTCATGCAGTTTTAGTTTCTTGTGTGTGTGTTTTTTTTATGATTTATTAATCATGTGTGAGTGGAACATTTTAAACAGTTCATTTGGTTGTTTCATTTTTTTACCTCGGCAAAGCCCTGCCTGAAGTTTTCCATCTAAGCACACAAAGAAACTTAACACTGATTACCACACTGGATTCTTTTTATGTCACCTTTGAAACATTTGTTATTTCACATAGGCATGCACAGTTAGTTAAGTGCTAACAACTTAGTTAATACTCTGCTTACAGATAAACTACTATGCATATCTATAATGGTATTAAACCCCTTCCTAGAATAGAACTATACAGCCATAAAAACCTTCTCCTGGCCTTTTCAAACCAACTCTGCCTTTAGGAGAGACATGTAAGCTTGCCTCCACAGCTGTGTGTGATCCTAATCCAATCCATTGAGTGCAAAGAGGAAGCTGTTAGACTGCGGAGTGGGTTCCATCCATTCCCACCCTGACCGCAGACACATAGGTTACAGCGTCCCTGTCTGCCTTATCTCCAGGAGCACTGGCTCGGCTTCAGACCTACGGCTCAGGCCCAGCCCCTGCTCAAGATAAAGCCTGAAATAGACCACTCTCACTGACAGCAAGGCTGCGCTAGATAAGACTGTTGTGTCCACAGCTTTGAGCTGGTAGCGAAGGGGGAGCATGAGAGAGGCTGCAAGGAAAATACAGATGTGGTGAATGCAAGATGTTGGTACCGTCTGCTGCCAGTGCTTGCCCTTTGACCCTCTTATTCAACAACAGGTGAGAGAAATCATAGTTACAGAAATGCACACATACCCCCACGCCTCTCACTATCCTCACTGTGGAGGCCATTGATTGTGCCTATTGACCCTTGCAGTTGAAGCCCCAGCCAATTTGGTTGTCATGGCTCGCAGCGATAAGAAAATTACCTCGCACCGCAATTTGTATGAATGTGCATCTGCTCACGTGTGCGCGTGTCATTGAAGGTTTATGCATGCTGTCCTTTAGCATCATGCACCCGCTGCCTGTTGGCAAAAGTGCATCTAAGAAGGTTTTCCTCTGTTGGCATGCAGAAGCCAATCAATATCTGTGTGTCTTAGTAAATTAGATCATGTAGACAAGGCGCAGTAGTCAGCAGAGCCATCGCAAAGTAACCCCTCGCCTGGTTAGTTCATTCTCCATTAGACAATGGCCTGGAGTAATTGAATTGGCCTGTACAAGCACAGGGCTTGGCCTTCGCTTTTTCGCCTTTGACAGCACATATTCAGGTCTGATAACTTTATTCGGCAGCCAAGAGCCAATTCAGAAGTATTTTTTTCATGTGTCTAGAGTTAGCAGTATTTAATACTCTTACATCCGGAACTGCATGTACCCAAGCATCTCGTCCGTACGCCTGTCTGCAGACAAACAAATGAACAGACTGTTACTAGAGGCATCTTTAGTACCTCATGTAATCTAGCATGAGCCATTTATTCATATATGAATCACTTTTGTGTTAAATTATGTAAGAGATAAATAAAAGCCCTCCAGCTCGCCGGGCTGTCGAACTTAATAAGACATTTCTGTCTTCGCTTGTTATTTTGGGGTAAATAAGTCGTTGTGGCAATGATGAGATGTAAGCTAATTATCTGCTCCAAGCCAATCAATGACAAAGCTGAGCATCGGGATGGGGAGAGCTTTTTAGATGGAGAAAAAAAATAAAGGAAAGGAAGGGAAGGAAGTGCTCTCTCTCCTCCAAACAAAAAAAAAAAAAAAAAAGAGGAAAAAAAAAAGTGCAAATCAAGAATTTTTTTTAAGGACTGCTGATGAGGAGTTTTGGGGATTCTCGGTTCATACAGTTATACACTAATATGAAACATTCAAAGCATAAGGCTAATTAGGACACTATTAATATACCCCTGTCTGCTACCCCCTTCCAGCCTCATTATTCTATTAACCAGTATTTTTTGCTGGCAGGCCAAAAATGCCATTTATCTTTTTTTTCTTCTTTTTTTTTAAAATCCATTACTGTGGTTACTCTACTGAAGTACCTACTCACATTTACATAATTACAGATATACATTACCAGCACAAGCTTGAAAACCCCCAGCTTTGAAACCTATTATTGTCCTATAATCAAACAAGTGTTGTAGGATATTTGCCTGGGAAAGATTTTTTATTTTTTTTTGCTATTTATTATATATTTCATTGCTAGATTAAGTCTTCATTATGCTGTCAAGCTGATTTAAAGCTGACAGGTCCACTTGTTTATATGGAGGATCCCTGTCAAGGAAAACAGCGAGTCTTGGGAAGAGGTGTTTTAAAGAAACAGAATATTCTTTTCACCAACTTTCCCCATTACAGCCTTTCAAAGTGCCAAACTTGTAGGCATGACGACTTGTAGGCATGACGACTTGCGACGTTTATTTTTCTGCTTGTACAGGAGGCCTGTGTAGTGCCACGATGGTAGGTGGATGTGGTTGGTGTTATTTTAAATGGGAAACAAGAGAATTTTTCAGAAGCTGAAAGCATAATGAAGTATTTAAGCATTCCTGATTGCAGTAGTAGAGCCCTTTGAATGCGCAACACATGGATCACGCGGCCTATTTCTTGCTGTTATAATCACGTCTTTCGATCTAATTGTTCACGGGTGTTCCATAATCAAGCTCTACGACAGAAACTGCTGTCTAAACAGCTAGACCTGTTTAAGTATGAGTATTTTTTCTTCAGCAACTCTAAGTGTCTTTCTGCAACAAAAACATCCAGTGTTGAATGTGGCCATAATCCCATGCGACATGAGCAGTCAAGAGGAAGGGATTGGAGGGCTTGGAGAAAAAGACAGAGGATGGCCGACTATAAGAGAGGCAGAGAGAGAGAGAGAGAGAGAGAAGACTTCCCCTGTTCCTGCCTTGCGGAAAGAAAGTGTTGGATTCAAGCCAGCGTGCCCATTTATATCATACTTTAAAAAGTCCCTGAAAAGATGGGAAGGTGACCCCGTGCGACCAAGTCAAGTAAGTGGGGATGTGACTCCCCTAGTTCTGGTACTTTTCAAAATTCAGGTAATTTTTTTCCCTTTACTTGATCCACTTTGCTCAGCGTAGGTTTTAGAGACAGTTGGCCAAACACAGAGCAAAGTGGAGCATCACGAGGGAACACAGCTAATACTAGAGCTTCTCTGTGTCGGTGCAGCTGCGTGGGAGTTTGCTTCATCATGTCTGGGAAAGTGGTTCACTGTGTTCAATGAGCAAAGTGCAATGATGAAACCGCAGCAGTTTGTGGTCAGGGTAAGCATAGAAAGAATTGTTTCTAATTGTTTCCAGTATTGATATGCAGCCCAGCAGCCATCCAGCGCGCAAGATGTACAGTAACAATGTGGTTATGGTGTTGAATTTGTTATGAAAATCATTCACAATTCTTCCTAATTCTTGTCAATAAAAATGTAATACAGATGCAAACGGTGTGCATTTTTTTTTTGAGAAACAGAAAGAAAATAATAACGTCTTACCGTTATCCACAGAGGAATTCTGCCATTCTCCACAATAATTCCAGTTTTTTTGCAGCAAAAATATGAAATAGTTGCAGTGATTTGCTGAAACATGTACAAACATACATGGAAATACAGTATATAAGGCAAAGACAGAGTTTCCACATTTCTAATGAGCCTGAAAGTCAATATTTGGTATGACCACCTTAATTCTTCAACACAGCCTGAACTCTCTTACCTTTCTTGTAATCTCTTTAAGTACACTTCAGGAATAGTTCTCCATTTTTTTCTATTTCATGATTTTCAGATACCGTTCCTCTGCTGTAGTTTTTAGGCCTGAGACTTATTCTTTTGTCCTCCACTTATCCGATTTCCTGGACATGCTGCATGCCGAGATATGCCAAGTTTTCAGCTAAAGCCTCTTTGGGAATCAGTGCCCAGAGATACAATTTAAAACTCTTTTGCCAAGTTGTGTGTAATGCGTAGACACAACATCGGTTCATCCCTTGAGTTAGGTCCCTTTTTTAATGCTTGAATTCTTCTTAGGTCAGTACTAAGTGGCTTAACAAACAAAATCAGGTCTAAAAACTGGACTGAAAATGAGTGAAAAAGTAGCCAATGTCAAAAAAAAAAAATACTTTGAAAGACTTTCAGGAAGCCTGGCGAACGTTTGCTCAAGATTATTTCAAAAATTAAAAAAATTGCAAAAAATGCCAGACAAAAAAAAAAAAAAAAATACAAGAATGTCTGGCTCCTTGGAAGCTAAATATAAAGAAATGAGTGGTAGCTCAAGATTTTTGCACATGTAACTTTTTGAGGGCCAAAAGGTACGTGTTTCTTCCCAAGAGGTTAAAGGTACATATTCTTGAATAAAGCAAATTTAATAGTCTGTCAGATGTGGGGTGGTGGTGCAGAGATTAATTCAATTCAATTCAATTCAGTTGTATTTCTACAGTGCCAACTCACAACAAACAGTCGCCTCAAGGCTCTTTATATTGTAAGGTAAAGCCCCTACAATAATTACCATAATTACCATCGATGCCTCTCAGCAAGAAGTTTCTGGGCTCAAACACTCCTTCCCTTGGGTTTCCCCGGGCCTGCTCTGGTTTCCTCCTACAGTCTGAATGCACATTAGGTTAAGTTGTTACTAATTTTCCTGTAGGTACAGATGTGGAATAGATGGAGTGGACCATAAGACCAGAATTGATCTAGAAATGCCAATCTATTTATATGTGTGAATAAATAATCCATAAAATCAGCTCAATGAATTTGCATCTTTTTGCCACAAGACCTGAACACCACGAGGGCATCTCCAGTTATACCATGAAAGGTACAATAAGATAGCTTATTTTCTGAGAGTATATATCTTTTTCCCTCCATCCTACGGTAACTCTTGCTGTCATCAGTTATGCCCGAGCCGCACTTTTGTTTATCCCTTCATCTCTCCCTGTCCCTCTCTTCCACCATTTCTCTCTGATAATGGCGGCCTCAGCAAGGGAATCTGCCACCATCCATTCCACGCAGCAGGTAATGGATTGAGCTGGGACCTGATCTGGCTATGGATGAGCCAGCCCGTAGGTGTCTGAGTGGGCGTTCAAATGGATTTGGAGAAGCTTGCCTGGAATAACACTCTTTGTCACTAGGAGCTTTGTTTTTCTAGGTCTTCTGTGCTCGCAATTGGCATCATGCCCCCCCCCCCCCATCACACATACTCACACACACACCACCCGCCACCCTCATTCCTCATAGTACCATAAGATCTCTGACATATAATATTAAGTTCCCTTAGATGACTTATGTTGTGAATTGGCATTATACAAATAAAACTGAATTCCTTCCTTTTTAAAAAAAAAAATCTGTAAAACATTACTGCAGCCTGCCATTTTGATATCGTCAGGATGCTTCTCCTTAGAACTCCTTAATCCCGGCAATGTGGCAAAAGCGCACTGCTCCACATTTCACTTTGATCTCTGTTTTTCACAAAAGGACAAACAGATCAAGAGGATTGCAGAAACGCCCCCGATGTCACGCTACTGATGCTGAAAATCACAAATTGTTCAAACAAGTCAGTTCTTGGTGGTGAGTCTGGCAGCTGATGCATAATATGTCCAAGCCAGTTGCGTGCCATCACTGAGGAGAAGAGTAAATGGCTCAAAAAAACCACAGGGATGTCACAGTCTCCATAGAGTCCTTGCAGATACCTGGAAACTAATATAAAACAACATCTGGTAATGAATAATGGATGGAGATGCAATGCATGTACTCAGCCTGTCTCTCTACAGGGGATGCTATTTACAGTCTCATAAAAATATGCTTCCCATCGTGGCTAGTGGAATTTGCTACATGACATGTGTGGTATTGTATGCTGTGACACGTAGTTATGTATCAGTCTGAAGCCAAAAAAAAAAAAAAACCCACATAACCTTAGATTATATGCTCTGGTGGAGTAATCCAGATCTTAGCATAATTATAGCCTAATACATCACTTCTAATCTAACTGCATACATTTATTTACCATGCAACAGGAGCTCAGGTAATTAAAATGTGTTGATCTGTTGGAATAACCTTTGTTGCCAGAAAAACATGGCCTAGTGCCAGCTAGATAAATATATAGTTGTTTAGATGTGTTATGCATGCGCACATTTTTTTGCGTGTTTGCATATTTGCAATACTTTGAGCGTGCACGCTGGCAGTCATCTCAATTTGTGTGCAAATGCATGTGCTGGAACATGTGTTTGTGCTGTGAGAGAGAGAGAGAGAGAGAGAGATGATGGAAGTGCAACGACTCTGCCTGCAGGCAGCAGTCACCACATTGTGTGTGTGTGTGCGTGTGTGTGTGTGTGTTGGGGGGGGGGGGGTGCGCATGAGGCCAGACACCTGTTTTTCCCAAAATGAATTATGAATCGAAGCCAAGCTCGTGTTATTTTTTACACAGCTGACAACGGAGTCCAAGGCCAAAGACCTGAGGAGAGACAGAATGGGGCTGGCATCACCAAGAGTGCTCAACAATAAACTATCCAGCCTAAGAAAGCATGTAGGTTATGAGTCCTTGTTAACTTTAATAGACTCTCTTATAACGTGGAATTGAATTCCAATAGATTTTTTGTGTTGCATGCTCTGCTTTGAGTCTGACGCAACTCAATTAAAATGGAGGAGAGAGAGAGAGCCATTTAAATCTTATGAAATATTCACTCTTGATGGGCACTCTGCACAACACTTGTAGGTGGAGCTATCTTTTCAATATATAATGAGTCATATAGTCTTTGCACTCCATCAGCTGCTTTAGCAGCCTTCAACGTGAACACACATACTGCGAGCAAAACAAATTAACGAGCAGCATCAGTGTGTTTTTTTAAACAAATTCATTAAAAAAAATTAACATCTGTAAACAGGCTCCAACTGACTGCCTGCTTATATTTTCTCACTTTACGTGAGAGGCAAATACATTTATTTGGCTTTATTTATTCACACCTTCACCCTTTCTATTTATGCCCCTGTTCAAATCTAATATATGAATTACTGCCTCCCTAATATGTAGCCGTAGGCTGCTTCATCTCATTCAGGATGCAGGCCCTTATGTAAAATTGAACCAGCACTCCTGAAGCAAGCAGGGAAGAAAGAGAGTGTGAGAGAAAGACCATTTGGCTTTTCCTGCAATGTGTGTGTGGGGAGCTGTCGACTGCACCCTTGCACTAACCTGCGCCCACTGATGTCACACATGCCACCCAAACACTGTGTCAGACTCCAGGACTGCTCTGCAAATGCTGGTAAACAACAGTTTTCATTTAAATCTGTTTTCCAATCTGGCTGAATATAAGGGAGTTAATAATCTATAAACCAAGACTTGATAATATGGTAGAAATTAGTGCAAATTTAGTACAAATGTATGTCTTTGCCTTCTACATTCTTGAAATATTCACCAATACACAAGGGGGGAGACACAAATCTCTTTGGGGTTGCGTCTGTCGTGAGTCGGCTGTGTGTGCAGGCAGGGTTGGAGCTTAAACAGCTTCAATGCTGAGACTTAATGCAAAGTTCCACAAAACAAGAAAAATCCCAAAAACCAAGCCAGGAGCGAAGTCTGTAATACAAATAAAACCTTGAATAACCAAAAGGGGAAACTCAGAAAGAAGAGACACACAGTTGGTGGGAGACATCAACGACGATGCAACAAAGGACGAGGGCAAACACACACACACTAAACACAATGCACGCCGGACAGGGGACTAGGAAAATAAAACAGGAAGAGAGAAAACAGGTAAACAGAAATGCAGATGTGACACAACACTGGGAGTAAACACACAAAACAAGGGACAAAGCAAACACTGGAACGCAGGGACGCAGGGATGACCACAAGAACAATGGGAAACAGGAACTCAGTACACATCACAACCATCAGGGATGACCGCAGCCTTGAGAGAATTGTCAAGAAAATTCAGTTCAAGAACTTCAGAGAGCTTCACAAGGAGTGGGCTGCCGCCATCATGCGCGGACGTCTTCGGGAAAGGAGCTGTCACATTCCTAATATCAAACCACTCCTGAACCAGAGACAGCATCAGGAGCGTCTTACCTGGGTTGTGGAGAAAAGGAATTAGACCGTTGCTCAGTGGTCCAGTGTGAGGCTGGAAGTCGATGCAGCTGTCTACTTGGAGATTTTAGGGCACTTCATGCCTCCATCTGCTGACAAGATTTATGGAGATGCCAATTTCTTTTTCCAGCAGGACCTTCCACCTTCCCTCAGTGCCAAAACCACTACCAAATGATTTCCTGACCGTGTTATTACCGTGACTGATTGGCCGGCCAACTCGCCTGAACCTAACCCCACAAAGAATCTACGGGGTATTGCCAAGAGGAAGATGAGAAACAGCCATCGCAAAAATCCAGACTGGCTGAAGGCAGCTATCAAAGAAATCTGGGCTTCAATAACACCTCAGCAGTGCCACAAGACTCCTCGCCACACTGCACTGATGCAGTAATTTGTGGTAAAGGAGCTCAAACCAAGTACTGAGTGTATAAATAAACATACTTTTTGGGAGCTGAAGACAAACATAACACCATCTCGTGTCAGTTACATCAATTCGCCCTGAAAATAAAGTTGATGCAATATAGTTTATCATAGAAAGGGGTTCCCAAACATTATGAAGAGCATCTTATCGTGAATCCCAGAGGATGCGCGCATGTAATTATGCTCAGGCTTTGATGTATAGAAAGGGTTAGTGGGTTTGTTAAGCTGCATTGTCGGGAGAATACCCGTCAGTTATGTATAGGCAGATGAGGAGCAGCTGTGGTAACAGTATGAGATCTACATCCCTTGCACAGCAACCTTGTGGGCCAATTTAATGAAACTGCCTATGCTGAATGTTTGAAGAAGAGAGACACTTGTCAAGAGTAATGAACTACCCCAGCAGCCCAAGTGAAGGTGAAATATATCAGTGATCAGAAATATATCATCTTATAAAAAGAATTCTCTTTGTCAATGTCAAGCAAGTCTAATAGTGCCGGAGTGCCACAAATTCAAGAAAATGTTCCTGACAATTTTTCTCAGTCCAGATTATAAGCATATCGTTCTCTAAGGGGAGACTTCCCTTCTAAATATCATTGTTCACACCTGGAGGTCACAGGTTCTGCACTGTCTACTCAGAGCACGTCAAGAGGAGCGACAACAGCTCAAAATACCATTAGTATTTCATCATCAGGTCTACTATATACACAGAAATGTCAATTTGCATAACGTGTCATGCCCAGCCAGAGGGTGGTGGGACGTCTGTCTGTCTTTCTGTATATTTGTCTAAAGACAGGAAGTGGTTGACATACTCGGGAGGTGTGAATTCCCTACTTGTGATTAATTTAGCCCTTCCTGCGGTGGCAGCCTGCTACAAACATTTACCGGGCTCAATTTAACTCTGATCAACACGTTCGCGGTGAATGCCATCTGGTGATTCGATTCTGACAAATTACCTCCGTGTTGTGCTTGATAATGCCTCGAAACTGGCGTGTTTATTTTCCTTTGGCAGTTTATCATTATGTAAGTGGGGCGAAAATATTGACTTGACTTTCAGCTGAGCTGATGGTAAAGTGAAACCAGACAGGCAGCAAATACAGAAGTTCTTCCTCTCCTCCTGGAGGGGGTTTTGGTTCGGGTTTGCTTCGCTGATGGTGCTGAAACTGCAGCTGGCTTCGTGGCGCCTCATCCGAAGGATTTCCTATACCGCACATGTCAGAATGAATTGAAAATGTGTAATGAGGAGATATGCAAACATGTGTGGGCATTGGCTGTGATGGGCTCACGTAGTGTGTAAAATGCATGCACACAGATGCAGCTGGCATGGGTTTGGTTTCCACGCAAGCTCGGGAATATTTTCGGTATAGCTGTCCCTGGACTGTGGCAACCTCATTGAAGATAATGACCAATGGAGAAAGCAGCCACTGTGAGCATCTCTCACATATACCTGTGGGGGGATTAAATTGCAATATATTCTGCGGTTAGTGATAAAGCATAAAAGCAAAGCTGTGTGTTTATGCATGAGTATGGCTGCTGTGTTCATTTTTCTAGCAGGCACACACTGGACCACACTAGTGAGGCCATGCATAGCTGGCTTCCTGCCATCCCTTGCATGAGCTAAAACCTATGTTTAATTTCCATTCTCCTGCCGCATTGGCTGCCCTGTAAATTATTAATGTCCATCGGCGGCAGCGGTAGTTCATTTTCGAAGCGCCGTATTTGGAAAAAAAAAAAAAAGAGAGAGAGAGAGAGAGACACAAACTTGAGATAAGAAAGTATGGGGGGGGCTGAGAGGGCAGGAGAGCAATAAAATGTAAACGCAATAAAATGAAAAAGAGGTGTTGCGCTGTTTGTCATGCAAGATAAACTCACATGCTTCTGGTCATCTCAGCGCGACACAAGGGTAAAGGCAGGAGAGGGGGCCGAGGAAGGATGAAAGGTGCGATGCTGCAAGAAAGCCCAAGAGATGCTCAAACAGGGGAGCGGATCCTGACCTGCGTGTTATTAATGCCACACTCGGCTTCCGGTGGATTTTTGCAGGTCAGGGGTTATTGCACAGTGAGAGAACACTCCCCGAGCATGTACTCTTTTTCCAATTCTCTTTTTCCCATGGCCTGTCTGACGGCTTGCACACCAAGGGGAAACGTTCTATTTAGCTGAGGCCGGTATTTTGTTTGTTCACTGGAAGCAACACTGCCCTTGGAAAGCAGCCAGAGGAACACTGCAGCACGGCCCCCTCTGCCTTCCTCTCTCTTGCTGTCCCTCCACGCCCCTCTTTCCCCTCTTCATCCCTCCACTTTGCTCTCTCTGTCACCCCCCCCCCCCACCCCCACCCCATCTCTGTCTCTTTCTCTAAATCTCCCATCCTGCTTTTTCTTTTGTCGAGCACGGCGCATAGCACGGCACAAACAAGTTCAGTGCCACAGCGAGTAGCCTGCAAAACAACCTCCTCCAGCAGCACACAGCGGTAAAGGGCTGAGATTTATCGTGACACTACTTAGAAATGTTGCCAAAAAATAAAAATTGTCATATCTCTTTCGCTAAAGTGCTTAGAGAGAAGAAGAAAGGTGAAACTGCAAGGTTGTTTATTTTTCAAGTTTTCCAATAAGCTGCATTATGTCTTTCTTGCAATTTCCACTACAAAGGCAATCAAAACTCCCTTTTTTTTTCTAGTGAGCTGAAAATGATTTACTAACGCTTGTTTTCCCCTTTAAAAAAAAAAAAAAAATTTCTGATTCATCACCTTGGCAACAAAATGATCGTTATGGGAGAGTGGGAGTCATAATTTGGAGCACTTGGTAAAAAAGCTCAATATTATCAAAGACTGTAAATGTGTTACTGACCTATATTCTCAGCCCGCATATAGAAACCCATCCTATGAACCAGATCTCTTCTGTATCCCATCCATCTGCTGTGGGTCCTTCTCCCCTGAGCCCGGTGGGAGGTAACGCTTCGCTGTTCCTACGCTGTGACAGGTGGAGCCGGATTGTAATGTTATTCACGGATAAATTGTCACAAAGTAATTCTTTGTCCCCACCCACAGCTCCCTCAGGTATCATACGCATGTGTCTGTTTGTGCCGCTGTGTGAGTCTCTGCGAGTGCTCGTGTGTGCGGAGTTGTCTGACACATAAATCATCAACATAATTATATCCAGAACAATGCTTCCGAACATTGTCAGTCCCATTTACCGTAACTGCTGTGATTCACCATAAGATGCAGTTAAAAGAACATGCTGCAAACAGGTAAGAAAACTTCAAAGTAGGTCAGGAGTAACTTTAAATTTTCAGCTGCATAACCTCAAAGATTCTTTACAAGACCTTAAGGCAGAGGTTTGTTTTGTAAAAAAAAAAAAAAAAAAAAAAATCACTCTTTCTTGAAGCAGGATCCTACAAACCAGGAGAAGCAAGCGCGAAGAGGTATTGAAGTGCAAACCATGGAAATAACTGAACTAGCTGTGCCAAGGCCAGAAAAACAGAAAAAGTCTCGGTGCTGGAAGTCTTTTGAGTTTTTCTGTCAAAATATTACATTTTGAGCATATTTGAACTTTGGAGGGAATGCGTCAGCCGCCTGACGTGTATGAAATTATATCATCGGTCTTAGTTCATAACCTAAAATGGATAAAATGCAAAACAAAGAACCATTTTAATGTCTCTGTGTAGACACATTATGATGACTTGTGTTAATTTGACTTAATTCACTCAGCCTTATATTATGTTCGCGTTAGCTAATTTAGTGTTTGGAAGGGGGCTAATATGTTTTGCCCTGAGCGTTCACCAGTGAGTGATGTATTTGTCCCACCACATCCATTTTCATCTGACACATAAGCTGCATTAGTAGCTCTGTAACACTAGACTGCATGAATATGGCGTTTTTCTTTACAACTGTGCCAATGTTGTCCACACACTTGTTGTCATTTATTGTTGTTTTTGTAATAAATTTACGTAGCTTGCCAGCTGGGTTTGTGCGACAGCGTACATCTCATTTCAGAGTCCTGTCTGCTAATATCACAGCCAGGACTGTGGATAGCAAGAAATAGACTTGTGCAGACAGTTGATCTGATGTTAAAGCCCTGACAAAGTCAAAGCCCTGATTTGCACCCTGTCATAAAAACATATAATTTTTTCACAATTCTTTAGTTGAAAAATGCCAAAAGTAAAACAGTTAAACAGACTTAAAATAATATTTTTCCACCAACAAATAGTTCCCAAAGAGTAATTAGGCAAAAACCTGGAATTTCTCAGGACAACAGAAGTGGCAGACCTAAAAGAACTATATACAGCAGATAAACAGTATCTGAAAGTCAGGGAAATAGGAAATAAAAATCCAGCCAAGACCTGACACAGGACCTGAGAGATGCATCTGGCCCTTCAGTTGATTCATCTGCTGTTCACTGAAGCCTCATCAGAAACGGTCTCAGTGGAAGGGTGGCTGTCAAGAAGCCATTCAGGTATGCCGAATTGCACAAGAACTGGACTGAAAATCAGTGGCAACAGGTTTTATGGAGTGATAAATCCCAATTTGGAGGTATAACAGTGAGTGTCTGCAGCCATCTATAAAACATGGAGGAGGCTCTGCCACGGTTTGGGGTCAAATATTGACTTTCAAGCTCATTAGAATTGTGCAAATTCTGTTTCTGCCTTATAAACTGTATATATGTATGTTTGCATGTTTCAGTAAACTGCTGCATATAACATTTCTCAAACAAAATCTAAAGAAACGAGGGGCGGCGCGAGACTTTTACACGGCAGGGCACATTTTTGTAGTACAACTTAATTTGTATTCGATGCTGCTCGCGAATAGAAAACGGATTGTCCTCAGGCTCATCTGATCAATCTACCACTGCTGTTCCCTAATGAGAATGATTCACAACGGGGAATAAAGTTCACAACAGCGAGATATATTGCTTGCAGACCAAAATAACATGACATTAAGGCAGCTGCACATGCCTATACATACAAAAATTGCACACATCTGTCTGAATCAACAACATCATTAGATGAATTCTCTAGGTGACGGGCGACTGTAAATGAAATGAGCTTATTTTACTGCAGCCATCAAATTAAGCGATTAATTTGCACGTGCATAATGAAGATTGTATGCGCTAACTTGAATTCTTTGGGAAGATTTTGTTTATATTCTAAAAGTAGATATTCACAAAGTGCCACTCCCACATATTACACGTAGAATCAATGAGAAGAATGGCAGAAAAAAAGAAGTTGCATGCTATTGCTATTATTACTGATACAGAACATCCTCTGGTAATTGAGTTTGGTGGGCTCATGGCCTCCAGTGCTCTCTCAAAAGATGCTGTCCAAAACCATTATTCAGATCTTCTAGAAATGAACCATCTATGAACTGCATTGCCAAGGGATAGAAAAAAAAATGGATTCAAAGCTTTTAAGGAAATTCTTCCCTCCCTCTCCTTCCGCTCTTCCTCATTTGGTTACTTTTCAGAAAAAAAAAAGGGGGGCTGGCCTCGACCTGCGAGCTGCAAGCTTTGTAGTTAGGTGGTGGTGTAATGCTGCAGAGCCAACAGAATTTCACCGTATCACTTTAACCCAAATGGTTTTTGTTCTGCTGAACTCTGCCTGAGTGCGCTGAGTTATTTCCTCTCCCTCAACCCCAGGGCAGTGGCCGGCACTAAAGCAAATAGAAAGTCTAAAACTAGAAGTGACTGAGATGGCATACCACTGCAGGCACGGACAAAGAATACTACACGTACAGATTTAAAGGAGGCCTTCGGCGCTTGATGAGATCAGTTTTCTTGCTAAAAATAAAAACAAAAAGACTGACACTACCCTTTTATTGCACTCAAGAGCACTAGTCAAGGGAAAAATGTTATTTCCATTTGCAGTAATTTAGATTTGCCATGATCACTCTGTTGAAGGACCTTTCTGCCCTTCCACGTGAGAGCAGCAGCAAGACCCCCAGCACGGAGCAAAGCAACAGATTGATTAAGCCAGAAACAGCATGAAAGAAGGAGCTGGGGTGGAGATGGTGGGTTGCAAAGCAGCTTGCAGATGTGAAGAGGCTAAATCAGCTTATATAGCGTTCCATGAGATTTGGATGTGCTGATGGCTCAGCTGATGTCCGACTGGCATTGACATCATCTGATCATTTGCTACTCAAGTGTTAAATAACTCCCAGCGACTGCGCATATATATGCACTGCATTTTAAAAAAAAGGGGCGGCTATGCTTTAGGTGGGATGGCGGGTCGTATACAAATTGCAAGGTTGGCAGACGGATCCCTGACCCGTCCAGTCCGCATGCCGAAGTATCCTTGGGCAAGATACTGAACCCTGAGTTGCCACCGATTACCCATTGGAGTGTGAGTGTGTGTGATTAGAAAGCGCTGAGGCATAGATAAAAGAACTGTATCAATGTGCGTGATTGGGTGAATGAGATCTGTAGTAGAAATATGCTATGTAAATACCAGTCCATTACATGTTTAGACTAATGTTCAGTATCTTGTATTCATTACAAACATGAGAAACAAGACAACATATAACGAAGAAGAAAAACAGCTGCATTCTCAAAGTCTGGGCTCGATTCTGCTGGCTCTGAGGTCTTCCACCTAAACATGCTTATCACAGTCAACAGACAGAAAAGACTATGACACATGCTTTTGTCTCAGCCCACATCCACCACTCCTACTACTCTCTCTCTTTCCGTTCCCCCCTCTCCTTTTGAACACACTGCTATTGTCAGGGACGTTTCCAGAACAAACAAACTGGTATCCACCAATTAGTGCTGTCAGCCTGTGCCCTCTATGAACTTTTCTGTTTGCTAGAAAATATACGAGCTTCAACAATCTGACAAGAAAGGCCAGCAATAGTGGAGCTGCGCTCGCTGCAAATGCTCAGAATGTCAGCACGATGCTGTAGCCTGGGAAAAAATTCCAGCAATACGGCCCACATTGCTCCCAAAGCTAAACGGGAGCTTCGCGGCTACGGTGGCAGGATTTCGGGCTGCCACATTAAAGCCTTCCGGTTTGCACATTCATGGAAAATTTGTTAGCTTGCTTGCTACAGTCTGGTCCAGCAAAGTGCTCGCTCCAAGCTCAACTTAATGCAGCCTTCTGCAGTCTGTGGCATGCAGCAGAACCCCACAGGCATCATTTCCTCCCCCTTGCTTTTCTCAGTTCATTGCACACATGCAGCTTTTAGGGTAATAAAGACTACTTAATGTAAATCATCCAGAAAGTGAGTTGTGTAAATCCAAGATTCGGGGAATATACAAGTGTGACAAGGATTTATCCAACTTTTGCTGAATATACATAAGGAAACAATAACGCAGAGCAGGGGGAGTCTATAAAACTGATTAATGAGCTTCATATGGTGTGTTAATGCTGATTTACATATATGAGTCAAACACAATGCAGTCCATGTACTTTATTCATTAGCAAAGTCTAGTGAGCTATGAAAATGATGAAGTCAAAATGTTCTACTGTCCCACTAAATGAAGATGTATGATCACATATGGAAATGAAACAAAAGGTTCAAACCCTTTTCTGGATGCTCCTCTGACATACTAATCAAGCGAGCCACTTTGGTGCCTCCAGCGATTCAGTAAGGAAAGCTGCTCTTTTAGCAGGAATTTTTTTCTTTTCTGATGCCTGTGATTTATTACGTCTGACATTGAGAGTTTAGTCAAACCAAAGCACTGCTCTTCAAAGTGTTCAATAATTTACAGTACTGTGCCAAAGTCTCGAGCCACCCCCCATTCTTTACGTTTTTGGAATTAAGTGGAGTGATTTATGAAAACATGTACAACCATATGTGGAAATACAGCATATAAGGCAAAAACAGAGTTTGTGCAATTGTGACAAGTTGAAAGTCCACACATGCTGAGGTATGCTGAGTTTTCAGCTAATGTGTTTTTGGGAATCAAGTAGGCATTTTACATAGATTCACTCATAGTTGTGTGTTCTTGTGTCAGGCTGCTAGTAACAAAGTGCCTATAGATACAGTTTAAAATTGGTTCTTCATCGTCTGTTATGTGTAGATGCAGCACTGGTACATCCCTGAAGTTATGTGAAAATATTTATGCTTGAATTATTCTTAGGTCAGTGTTAAGTGGTTTAATGCATAAAAATAAATCATCTGAAAATGGTGCAAGGACTGGACTGAAAATGAGTAAAAAAGCAACCAATGACCAAAGAACAAAGAAAAGAAAACTTTGAAAGGCCTCCAGAAACCCCGGAGAAGTATTTCTCAAGACCACTTTAAAATAATGACAGTTAAGTTACAGTAAAGTCTGGCTCCACAGAAATAAAAAAATAAAGAAATTGCACAGTATTGCAATTTAATTTGGCATTATCAATTTCTAAAACAAGTGTAACATGGTCATTTAATATATACATGCTGGGACTTTACTCATAAGGCACTTTACTCCCTTACATACAGCAGTAAAGCTCTGTGGGTTGTTTATGACCCCCAGCTGGTCTTTCTGCTTTGGGCCAACTATTTATCACAGTTTGCATTCACACGGAACAGATAGGAAGTGGTTAATCATAATAAATGAGACCATATAATCTAAGTCTGCATACTTATTAAAGAAAAACATACTACATATAAATCTTGAAGGTGATGGCAGCAGCAGCAGCCTGGCAGCGTGATAGCTCGATGGCTTGGGGGGGTCCAAGGGATAGCATGAATTTTTAGCTGTATTTTGTTAAACTCCCGTAGTGTGAGCCCGACCACAGGCAAGTAAACATTGTGAGGCATTTCGAGGTAATTATAATACTATTAGTACCAAAACAATCTGGTGTGAATCTGTGCAGCAGCTACATCAGAAGTGGCGGAGAGCAGGCGACCATTAGCATTTGTCAGCATTAATGCAGAAGACATTGTGTCACAACGGTATCATGTGGCTGCTTGTCTTTGTCTTCTTCTTGCTCTCTAGAACATTAATAATGTTAGTAAAGTTAAATGTGTATCCGTGTTCTTAAAAATATAGCCATAGCAATAGTGACATATAAAAATTGGGTGTTGGGTTTTCCTTTATGGGTGTAATATCAATTTATAAAAAGTCAAACATACAAAACATGCAAAGAATAATGTCCCAAATTTTAAATTGTGAGTGATAGTTGCCAGCAACCCAGACACCCGGCTCCACAGCATTAGAACTTTACTATCACAGGACAGGAAAGAATACAGTTTGATAGCCTTGGATAGTTCCTTATTGGTAACTGGGGCACTGCAGGGGGAGAAAAAGTGTATTTCTCTGAGCCGTCTGTGGGTGAGTCATGACCGGAGTATATTTCAGATTGATATGTTATTAGCAAACACTGGCCTTCTGGCTATGAAGAAGAAGAAGAGGATACACAGATGGGTTCCAGGGAGGGGGGGGAGTACAAACGATGAAGGATGATGAAGTGGGTCGGGGCAGAGGGAAATCTGAAACAATATAGACGGGAAATAAGAATGGAAGGTGCTTGATGCCATTTTTAAAGAATTTTGGATGATGTGCAAAACATGAGTGAAAACCTTAACAATGGGTAGCTGTTTTCTAAAAAAGGTCTATGCTTAGTTTAAATGTGATAACATCAACACATTCCAAAAAAAGATACAATAGGGATTGTTTTTCAAATCTGTGTGTGATTGCTTCTTTTAACAACACTCTTTAATCATTTAGGAAGTGAGGGGACCAACTGCTGTACTTGTGAAAATGAAATGTTTTCCCACTTTTTGTCATATTGTTTTCTTTCATAACCTGCCAAATGCTTTTATTGAGTTACAGATCTGGACAGCAGGCAGGTCAGTTTAACACTTACACTGTTTCCCATTCAGTGGTTGTAATTTGTGGAAAATGTGATTTGGCATTGTCTTGCTGAAATAAGCAAGACCTATCCTGAAAAAGGCACCGTTTGGATTGCAATATATTTTATGTGTAGCCAGGTGAAAGTAAGAGCGAATGAATAGAGGTTAAATAGCCCCACCTGGTGGAGCATTGTTGTCATTCTCGC
>JAVDPK010000866.1:1049802-1087908 GCA_034780415.1 Cichlasoma orientale | reverse complement strand
TGAAGAGAGCTGGGACACATTGCACTGTTAAAGCTGAGACATTTGTTAACCTCAAAACAAAGTATTAATGCTGTTCTAATTTCTTGTGATAAGTTCAGTCGGGGAATAAAGACCCACGTTAAATTCTATTTGGTGTCAGTCCTGTCTTTTGCTGACCGGGCCACATATGTTTACACTAACCTATGGATCATTCATGCATAAAAATACTAAAGGGATGAACCAGTGTTAATCCTAATCCTCCAGCAGATGAGCAGGATCTGAAGGTCACGTCTTTAAGAAATAGGAGAAAAAGGGCAATTCTTAAGGAAGGTAAACAGGGAGAAAAGGATGAGGTATATAAAATTATACAAGAACTGGACTGAAAATCAGTGGCAGTGGATCCAAATTTGAAATTCTTGGCTCAAATCATTATCAATATGCGCGGAGGAGGTCAGGAGAGAGGTACACCAGTGAGCGTCTACAGCCATCTGTAAAACACAGAGGAGGCTCTGTCATGGTTTGGGGCTGCATTTCAGCCAGTGATGTTGAAGATCTTGTCAGAATTGATGGAATTATCAGTGCAGAAAAGTTCTGGCAACAGTTTTAGTTTTTCAGCATGACAATGATCCCAAACACACTGCCAGTGCAGTAAAAGCATACCTGGCAAGAAGAGCATTGAATGTCCTTCAAGAAACCTGGAGAACTATTCCTGAAGACTGCTTAAATATAAGAAAGCTCGCCCAAGAGAGTTCAGGCCATGCTGAAGAATAAAGGTGGTCAGAACAAATATTGACTCTCAAGCTTGCTAGAATTTTACAAAATCTGTTTTCACCTTATAAACTGTATTTCATGTATGTTTGCACGTTTCAATAAATAGTTATAGCCATTTCTCATTTTCCTAGCAAAATGTTTTAATTCAGTTCAGGATAGATATACTGACTGGCTGGGTTAGGGTTGACACTCACTTTGGTGCAACACATTAATTTATTTGCTGAAGAATGTGTTAAATGTGAGTCCCCATTCATTTTTAATGCTCTTCTTAATGTAAGCCCTGGACTGATGACTCTTATCTCTGTTTCTTTGGCTTTTTTGTCCAGCTTAACTTCCATTTGCTGGTCTGGGACCAGAAACTACAATTTGTCCTCCTCTACTCTCTCCAATTTGCTGAAAAATCCTAAAGCTACTTCTTAGCAGGACTTCCAGCAGTCATGCTGAGAAGTCAAAACTGTTCAAGTTTACTTTCAGAAAACTTTTTTTCTTTTGAATGAGTCTTATATAAAGTTTAATCTCCAATGTGAACAAAATTACTGAAGGTTATGAGATGGCTCCTTCTTATTAGCATCTTCAATAGTACCAGTTTTCCTCAACACCGTCATAAACAGCAATAGTGACCTGCTTGAGCTTCATCTTTGGTTTCTCTTCCATCTATTTCATCCAACAATATCCTATAGCTATTTTAATGAGCACCATCCAGCGTATGCTTCAGGGTTTTCCTCTTTCCAGCCACTTAAAGTTTCTCCCTCAGCTGCCAAACGATTGCACTCAACTTGTCATGAAGGTGGTGGGTCTCTTCCATAATTAGCTTCAGGATCATCCCAGACCTGAACCTTTTCCCCCTAACCTGCTCCCGTCCTACTTTTTCTAAAGGGTTTCCAGTTTGAAATGACTTTATGCCGTTTTAGCTTCAGCAGAATGTGTAGTTCACAATGCAGCCCTTCGCTAATAGCAAAGCAGCTGTCGCTGTAAGGACAATGAGCCCATACTTATTTTTGCCATTGCATGAAGCAGTTTTCCCGGGGCCTTGTCAATAATTCCAAACAAGCTGGGACGCTGTCTTAATCTTAATAAAAATAGAATGCAATGATTTGTAAATCTCATAAACCCACATTTTATTCACAACAGGACATAGAAAACATGTCAAATGGTTAATCTGAGAAGATGTACCATTTTAAGAAAAAATATTAGTTTGCTTTGAATTTGATTGCAACATATTTTTAAAAAAGAAGTTGGGACAGAGTCATGTTTACCACTGGGAAGCATCCTGTCTTCTTTTAGCAACAGTCTGTAAACATCTGGGAACTGAGGAGACAAGCTGCCGGACTTTTGTGAGAGGAATGTTGTCCCATTCTTGTCTGATATATAGGATTCTAGCTGCTGGGTTTTCTTTGTTGTATTTTTCTTTTCATAATGCTGCAAATGTTTTCAGTCGGTGAAAGGTCTGGACTGCGCGCAGGTCTGTTCAGCACCCGGACTCTTCTATTATGAAGCCATGCTGTTGTAACAGATGCAGAGGATGCAACATCCTTGTGTTCCAAAAAGAATTTCAAATTTCAACTTATTCTGACCACAGAGCAGTTTTCCATTTTGCTTCAGTCCATTTTAAATAAGCTTTGGGCCAAAGATCACAGACATCCGATGTTGATTTTCTCATTTTTTTTAAGTTTACATTTTACACAGTGTCCCAGTTGTTTTGGAGTCATGGTTGCAAATAAGCAAAAATGTAACTTATTTTCTGAATAAGAAAAAAAACTAATCAAGGTTTTCCAGTCAAAAATTATGTCTTTTTCTTTTCTCTTTTTCTTTCAATCATTTTTTTCTCATTTCACTTAATAGAGCCAAAGCTTTTCATGCTGTAAACCTTGGTGACGGGTGAGACATTTGTGTGTCTGACTGAAAGCATTCAATCAATGCATTCCACATAAAACTTCCCTTCTTTGTGCCATTGCTGCTGATTCATCAGTCACCAGCCATCAAATCATCACACTGCCATGCCTACATTCACCTTACACTTTATTAGGTACACCTTGCCAGTACCAGGTTGGGCCCGCTTTTGTGTTCAGAATTGTCTTAATTCTTTGTAGCATAGATTCAACAAGATGCTAGAAACATTTCTCAGAGATTTTGGTCCAAATTGACATGATAGCATCACACAGTTGCTGCAGATTACTCCCTTTTCCACCACAACCCACAGATACGCTACTGGATTGAGATATGGTGACTATGGAGACCATTTGAAGGGGCTTGTTGTCATGTTCAAGTCCAGGTTGAGATCATTTGAGTGTTGTGACATGGTGCATTATCCTGCTGTCATCTGAAGACGGGTACACTGTAGGCTAGTGCATTTAAAGGATGCCCAGTGGGTACTAAGGGGCCCAAAATGTGTTTCTCCCACACTGGCTTCTCTTCATTGGCTCCCTGTTAAATCCTGAATTGAATTTAAAATTTAAAGATCTTGAATAATCAGGCCTCAGCTTATCTTAAAGACCTCATAGTACCATATTACTCCATAAGAGCACTTCATTCCCAGACTGCTGGCTTACTTGTGGCTCCTAGGGTATAATTGAATTGAACTGAACTGAACTGTGTTGCATCAAAATAAAATTGTTTCTCCTCAGTCACCGAATTTCTGTGTACTGCTTGGAAGAAAAATAAAAATATATTTTCAATTTTTACCAAAACACAAAATAAAAAAAAACAGTGCACTGCTTTCACTTTTACATTTTGCGTCATTCCTGTTAATTAATCTTTGCAGACAAATAAGATGCTTATTCACCTGACCTAAGTGCATCTCCTGTCATAGGCCGTGAAATGATAATGAGAAGTGGACTCAAATGCACAACCCAAAATCAGGCTGTTTCACAGTTCAGAAGATTTTATTTACACAGAAAATTTGTACAGGTAAAGGACTGATATGAGGGAAGCCCCAGGAGCTGGTCCTGAATAGAGATTCCACAGAGACATTCAAGGAAGTGAGAGAGAATATGAGAAGAGTAGCTAACTTTGAAATCCTGTGAGGAACTTTCTTGGGGGGAGCCTCTGGTTTGTTTTGTCACTGGACTTGAGACTGTTGGAGGGTTGACAGACAGGAGAGTTTGCAAGGTGAGTATTCTGAGAAAAGCTGACCTGCTTGTAAAGAACAGGTAGGACTACAGGCAAGTCAGGAGAGAGCCTGATTACCACTCAAATAGGGCAGAGACTGAGCAGCGAAGCTGGTCCTTAAATACAGACAGTTGATAATGCTGATGAGAAACAGGTGGTCTGACTGAGGACTCCACCCAGAAGCACTCCACCCAAACAGATGTCTTTATACTGCAGTTAGTGTTGTGTTGCTTTGTGGCACAGACGCAACTCTACGGCACTCTTTGCATATGATTTGTTTTTGATGATGATGATAATCTGTTTTGAGGGACAAGCTCTTCACCCTCTGCTGTGACAGACATTTGATTTTTGTTGTATATCTGACTTTTAAAATGTAGTGTCAATCCAGGAAACATCAAGCTGTGTAGTGCAGCAAACATCTGTGGCTGGCACATGTAAGCGCTCAGTCAGGCGCAGATTTAGGAAGTGCTTGATTTGCTTTTGCTTTGTGCTACATAAGTCACCTTTCTTCCCTATTCTGATGCCCGGTTTGAACTTCAGTAGCTCGTTTTGACCAGCTACGTGCCAGCTACGTGCCTAAATCCATTGAGTTACTGTCACGTGATCGGCTGCTGAGATATTTACATTAAAACGCAGTTGAACAGGGGTACCTAACGAAGAGCGTATATTCCTTTTTCTAGTGGTCGCGGCTAGTGGTGCAAGCTTGCGTGGCTTCTTATAGCCATTTCATTCCACTGAATGCCACCTCCCCATAAAACTGCCGGGTTGGCAGCAGGTGAATCATTTCAGTAACACCTCTGCTGAAACAGTAAGACCAAGATAAAGAAGGAAATGAAAGTAGAGAGAGAGACGGTGCTGGGTAATGGCGAGGCTTGATTTAACTGTTTCACCCTTTAACCTTCCCAGAAAAAGACTTTTGATAATAGCCTGTTAACACCACCTCCCTTAAAGCCTCCACAGCAGTTTTTATGCAGACACATATTTGCTTTGTGCCGTTTCCTGAATGCTCTGACTCAGCAATACAGTAGAATGTAATATTCAAAGTAGTTTGAGCATATGAGGTAATACAGCGAGCATTCTATTTTAACTGCAGTTTCTTATTTGCTCACCAAGGTTGGACGTTGTAATAAATCCTCACATGGCTGTGGGGCTTGTCATATATTTTTCTTTCATTTCTTTGCTTTATATTTTATTTTAGACCCCCCCGTCTCTCTCTCCCTCCCTCTCTATCTATCACCCTCTGGCAAAATCTGGGTTTTCTTTCAACTGCTCTCTGTAATCTAGTCTGAGAGAAGTGATCTCTAAGTTGACGCACACACACAAAATGTTTCTTCTTCTCTCAGTCACCACTCTACATTCTCCCCCATCCTCCTCCTCCTGCTGCTTTTTTTTTTATTCCCTCCACCTCTTGTTATTAGGCTGAGAGATCAGGATGACTAAAACACATGCTTAATCACATGAGATCACAACAGCTGTTCCAGTAAGGTTTTTGTGAGAGAAGGTTGCTGTGGCGACAGCTCGGCATGCCGGTCTTTCTCTCTGTGTCTTTCTTCCTCTTTGGTGATTGGCATCCCCTTTCTAATGCCACTCAACGCATCAAAAAGAGAATGACTCAGGACTACTTCGTGTGTCACTTTAAATGACTCTGACAGCACATCTGAGCATTTTATGATGCACTGGTGACTCAGGGAAGTTGAGAAAAAAGGGAGGGAGGTTGCCCAGAGGTCGAAATGTAGGCCTGCCGCCTTTAAAATATGCAATTAGTGCCTGCAAGAATGTATACAGCTCACAGATATGAGATGAATGAAAACTGATGATGGCAATGACGCTGGCAGCTTAATTAAAGCACAAGTGCAGCTTTAATACGGGGAGCACTGGGGCGATGCAGTGAAAAAGTGTTTGTTTGCACACCAGTGATGTATTTCTTCAAACGATGGCGTATGAGACTCATCGTGTTTTAATTTGGCTATTTTAAAACATCCTCTCATAAAATGATTGCACTCGGTATAGCCGAGCCTAATTACCTTATTTAGCATTCCCTCTGAATTATCATGATGTAAGAGCAGCCTACATAGAGCAGTAAGCATTTTGGCCTTGATGTTTCAAATGAGTTTCCATAAAAAGTGGAAAATTATGCACTATATGCATGTGCTGGGATATTTAGAATCAGCAAAGAGGACTAAACTCCCTTGATATAAGTCAACTCACATTAATCTTGTTTTTAAAAGTAAGTGCTTTCTGGCATGTCAGCTGCAAGGTTGAAGCAAAGCATATGAAATTCTGAGCCCTTTAAAAGCTAATTATCTGCAGGACTTTAATATCAGAGGAATTCTGACGGAAAAGCTGATGCAACATAGTAGCTGTTGAGCGCTTACCTATTATTTGCTGTTTTTCTCAGCTGGAATATTGCTATCCTTTTTTTTTTTTTTAATCCAACCATCAAGATATAATTGGAGTGCAGACTTTCAGCTTTAATTCAACAAAAGTATTGCATTAATTGTTTAGGAATTATAGGGTTTTTTTTATACGTAGCCTCCCATTTTCAGAGACTCAGAGTAATTGGATAATTGACTGAGCAGCAGATGAGGCCTGTTCCCTTGTTATTTCATGCCAAATTAAGCAGATAAAAGATCTGGAGTTGACGAGTGTCAAACTTGCATTCTGTAGCTGTTCACTGGAACTCTCAATATGAGGCCCACAGAGATACTGATGCAAGTGAAGGAGACAATCATTAGACTGAAAACCAAAATAAACCTAAAATAAATCAGAGAAAGCAAAAAAGAAAGGAGTGGCCAAATAAATAATCTTTCTTTCTTAAAAAGAAAGAAGCACAGGCCAGCTCAGCAGCACCAAAAGGGATGAAAGACCAAAGAAGAAAAAGAGAGTAAAGTGCATGATGACAGAATTATTTTCATTGTTAAGAAAAAGAACTTCACATCTGACCCAGTCAAAAACACTCTTCAAGGAGGTGGGTGTCTCTCAGTCTAAAATCAAAAGACCCTTCAAAAAATGTGGAGAGATGAAACCAAGATGAACTTGGAGCCGGAAGATGGGAAGGAAACAAACAGCTCATGAGCCAGTGTTATGTCATGTGCATACATGGCTGCCAGTGGAACTGGGTCACTAGTGTTTATCGATGACGTGACTGCTGCTAGAAGTAGCAGGATGAATTCTGAAGCGCACGGGGCTGTACTGTCTGCTCAGACTCAGCCAAATGCTGCAGAACTGATCAGACAGTGCTTCACAGTGCAAATGCATAATGACCCAAAGCATACTGCAAAAGCAACCCAAGAGTTTCTCGGGGCAAAGAAATGCCAATTCAGGCATCTGAATTCGATCTAATCGAGCATGCTTTTCGGGTATTGAAGACAAAACTGAAAGCAGACAGACCCACAAACGAGCAGCAACTGAAGGCGGCTGCTGTAAATGCCTGACAGAGCATCTGAGGAGAGGAAACAGCATTTGGTGACACCCGAGGGTTCTAGACTTCAGGCGGTTACTGACTGCAAACAATTTTCATCAAAGTATTACAAACATCCTTATATTCAAAATTATCAATATTCAAAAGAGTCAATGAAAACTGATTTATTGGGGTGATAATAAACGAGAGAATTAGCTGAAAAGCACACATTAAATATATTTATTCTAGAGTAACACGATGCACTGCAGTGCTAAACAAGGCAAAGCAGGTATTAGATTGTGCATCGCTCCATATTCTCTGCTGTCAGCTTGATTCACTGCATAAGTTATGTGCAGGGGTCTGGGGCAACAAACATAAAATTACATCACATTCACTTTTTATTCTTAATAAAAGTTCAACCTTATTCACAATAAGTGGAGCAATATTGGAGTATATTTTTGCTTTATTTTGTATGGCAGTTTTTTCTCTTTTATTCTCATTTTTTCTTATTTTTTCCTAAATTACCTTTTTTATATTGTTTATATGATTGAAAAAAACTGAAAACAAAACAATTATTAGTTTATCCAATTATTTTTGAGTCTCTGAAAGTTGGGAGCTATGCACAAAAAAATAGCTGTAATTGCGAAACAGTTCAAATCAACCACATCTTGATTATTTGATTTAAAATCCACTGTGCTGGTGTACAAATACATGTAATATTTTTAGTATTACATGTGATAAAACTGCATTTATGAATTAATGTGTGAAAAACATAACCTCACAGACTAAGCAGAGACATGGGGGGGAACAGGAGAGAATAAACATCTGTGCAGCTGTGTGACAACAACAAACACATTTTCAAAACAGAGGAACATCTCAGATGGATGACACAAATTGGCGCCGCTCCTCTGTTCTCTTATACTTTCTTCTATTTACATCATAGTGCTTTAAAATAGTGCTTTCGGTGTTTAAAATAACTTCAAACGTAAATCGGCGCATGTTATCATTTCGTCTCGATTGTGTGTGTGACTGTATTTTGGCATATGTGAAAAACATTACTGCACGTACAGGCTCCAGTTAAAATATGTTAGTTGTTGTTCATTCATGACTACAAATGACCAAACTGATGTGTGCACTCACACATATGCTGTTTCTCATTATCTCAAATGGGGTTACAGTATGCACGTATGAATCCTGTGCACATGTGAATTTTGTCCAAATCTAATCTCTTCGTGTCCGTGCTGTTGCAACAGCTCTAATGATGCATAAAAGTGCTTAACTCACTCACCTTGACATTGTGTGTATTTGTGAGCAGCATTAAGGAGAGAGAGAGAGAGAGCCCGAGCGTGAGAGGACGAGTGACACAGAAATGGCACGAGTGGCACAGTGAAGGAGAGCGAATGATAAAAAGACAGAGGGGGCCACTCGTGTACGGCGAGTATCTTCTGTAAAGCTGCACTGTGAGAGGTGAATCATCAGCGAGTGCACAGAAGGTGTTCCAGGCCTAATGATTTCACTACGTGGGTGACAATTTTACTGCAACACGTTAAAGATCAACAATGTGTAACTCTGTCTTGGGCCATAAACGTGCCATTTTTTGCATTATGTGTACAGATTATGCATTTCAGTGGTCTGCAAAGGCTACAGTAATGATATTCATCATCAGTCGTGAAACCACCCTCTTCACACCATGATAAATCGTCATGTGTTTTCTGTCTCTGAGCTTGAATCGCTCGTTACTCAGTCATCACACTTCGGATGATGAGGATGAACAGGATTTTCTGTGAAGGTTTGTGGAGCGACTGCAAGGGCTCAATGAAGCTAAACTACTGCGACAGCTGACCCTGCATTCTTTCAGAAACACCTGAAGAAGATTTTTGGAGGGATGCACACATTTGTGAGCTTAATGTCAGTATCAGCATCACTTTTTTTTTTTTTTACTTTTTACTGTTTTTACATTTACTTAATGCCAATGAAGTTGAAACAATTAGTCAATTATAAATGGACAAAAATGTGGAAACTTAAGTTGCTTCCTGTTTTATTTTGAAGTTTCTTGCCTCGTGTCCATACAGTATAAAACATGGACGTAGCTGCCATGGGGTTATGCACTGATTTGTGAGGTTTTGATTTGAAGCCTTAAGATGAATGTTTTCATGAGCTGACAGTAAAACATACCCTGGATAATTCTCTATTCTGAAACACAGAATGACCAACTTTAATTAAATTTACTTTTTTTTTTAACCAAGGTAAAACTCCATTCATATTTTTATTACGAGCCATAATATTGAAACCATCCAAAGTAGACTCACTGGGAGCTATGATTGGTGGAGGCAGCTGTTACCATGGATATGATTAAACCCGCAAACTTCAGGTTGCTTAGTGAATGTGAAACTTCACAAAACACAAGATCTGTGATTGCAGTCAGGAGCGAAGCACGATAGCATATCAATAACTAGGCTATAATAGGCTTACTGCACACTCAAACAACACAAAATATATTTAAAACTAATATTATCACTCTTATCATAATTTTTTAATGAAAGTTTTCTTTCTGCATAAAAAAAATCATGTTTTCAATGTTTTTGTCTTTTCTGAAAAACCTGAAAAAATGACTTATTTTAAAAGGGTGACAATATTACACAACACTACAATAATAAAAGGATTTAATTCAGCATGGTTTGATCTTGTTAGCTGTGGAATCTGGGATTTGTTAAAAGTAATTATGTAGAGTCTTGCACCTTTATCTTTTTTTCATTTTCCTTTATTTTGTATTGATTTATTTTACTATTTTAAAATCTTTTTATGGTCACGATTCACCCTGTAACTGGCTGGCTTGGTTCAAAGCTTAGAACTCTTCACATAAGGATTTTCTGAAACATCCATGGAAAAAATTAATGGGAAATTCACTTCCAGAACTGGAGCCCTTAAAAAAAAAAAGTGGGTCGTTTCACTGTAGAGCACAACAGTGATCACTTACCGTGTTCACCTGTGTTTCTGCAACCACAGGTATGGTCCCCCTGGTGGGCTTTAGATAGACTGCAAGTTTGACAACAAATTTGGACAAGCGGGTAGTGCTAGCACTAGCACTGGCTAGCTTGCCATCATAATTCACAAGCATATCAAAAGATATGCTAATTATTTAGCTTAACAGAAGAAACTGAACAGCTGGCTCCTAATTACACAAAATAGATAGCTTATATATAAAAATTCATTGTAATAAAGTTTCATAAAAGGGAAAGTTAGGATAGATATTCTTAATTTTGGTTAACCCCTTTGACTAACTTGCCTTCTGTGTTGTATTGAGGGTATTTTAATGGACTTTAATTTGTTTTTTTCCATCTTTGGTTTTGTTTGCTTACGTGCTGACTTTGTTCAAGTTTTTCAGCCTTCAAGCTTTTTCTCCATGTCCTGATTATGGAACGACATTCCCTCCAGTAGCTATTAAAATATCAAAAATGTGGGCAAAAGTGGTGGAATGACAGCCCAGATGTGTGTGTGTGTTTCAAAAATTAAAACATAAGTCATAATAAGCCTTATCAACCCTATTTCTGAATTCTTCTTGTGGCCATAATTCAATGAGTAACATCGAGGCCCAAACCTGTTTTACTGCTGCATCAATATGATTCCTCTCTGTTTCCCGACTCTCAGCCCCCTCTTTTCCTCTCTCTCTTTTAGGTTGGAGTCAGTGGGTGTTTGGCTGGCAGAGTGGCCAACAGATGCTGATTTGTTAAACCTGAGAAAGCACAGCGAGACTCTTGAACACTGCCCCATTCCCTGACATATTTTCCTCTACAAACCCACTTCATGCTGCAACAGAGTGGAGAGAAACAGAGTGACCAAATTTTTTGCCTCGGATCCATCTGTCGAGGGGGAGGGAGGCGAGCGCAACTGGACTGTGTTCGCACCTGAAAAAGCGCTGACTAATCCAGGCCAATTACAAGACAGGCACATTAAAGCTTGGCGACAGAGATGGAAGCCAAAATCCGTCATTTGCGAAACCATGTGTGTTTAATGAACAATGCCATTACCATCAGCACAGTCGCTCACGGAATGGAAATCAATCCTTTGAAGGAGCACAGTCGGCTTTAAGAGAGTGTACAGCGTTTCTCACAACGGCACAAACAGATTCATTATTTGAGTTGTAACCCCACCCCACCTCCCTGTACCCCCGTTGCCACAATTAATGAATCAGACTTTTCATCGTCACAGCTCAGTGGGACTGAACAGGTCGGGTTATTAAAAAGTCATTGCTGCTTCACTTGGTGATCTCAGGCAAAGGGCTAAATTAGATTGGTAATGTATGATTGCCCTCAACTAGTTGTTATATTCACAGTTTATGTTCATAAAGAAGCAGTCTGTCTTTACTTTCCAGGTGAAGGCTAATATCATGCCAAGAAAAGTCAATAGAGAGCTGCATTTTTTATTCATAACAAACATTCTTTTATGAAATCTCTTATTTGAAAAAAAAAACATTTTCTCATTTAAAATTCTGTTCCCCCTGAACAGTTTCCTCATCTACTGTAACTATAACTGTGGAATGAAGGACGTCTTCTCTGTGTGCCTCATCTTCAGCGCTGGCCTCGTGTCTGCGGTGCTGACAGGGGATAAAGCAGCGTAATAGGTGTTTGAATTGATCCCAGCGAAATGACAAGTCTTGACAGATAAGGAATTGTCCTTGTCCCATGAAGATGGTTTGCCTTTTGAGCAGGAAGTGACTGTGAGTGGTGAATTTCCCTTCCTTCCAGCATTAATCAGCTGAAGGGAATTTATTTTTACATTCTTTTCTGTCCAGTCCTGTGTGTACCTCCTGTCTTACCTCAGTTACAAAAAAAAAGAAAAACACAGACCATTATTGCTAAAGGGAAAAGAAAGACTGTTACTATAATAACCACAGTGGTCCCTGTTTTATTTGCTCTTCATAATAGAGTATGTGTTTGCGATTATGACTCAATAAACCTTTATTTTTTAATCAGTTTGAAAGTTTCACATCTCTAGAAGAAGAAAAACTCAACAAGCCTCTGATCCAACGTGCTGATGCATATTCCTCTATTCTCCCTGTCTCTCCCTCATCAACCTCTCTAACCACTCCTTTCCCCCCCTTACTGAACTCACAGGCCTTTTTTTCCCCGAAATTCATTTCAGCCTTGATAGATGTACTAAGCACCAACGGCTTTTGATTTAGGCTTCTGATGCAGTCTGCCTCTCCTAACATCCACTTTGGGTGCAACGCTCCATCACATTGATTTCTGTGAAGATGAAACTCTGATTGAAAAGGCTTCTCCTGGCAGCAGGGGGGAGGGGTAGGGGGTGGGGTGCATCTTGCACTGTTGCAGCATATGAAGTAGGACCCTCTATCACATAACTGGCCAATGAAGTGATGTCATTGAACGGGCGCACCTCGTATGACCTATTTTAATGCTGAGGCGTTTATGTAAAATCAGTTATATTTTAGTCTAGATAAGTTGAATTGTCAAGGTAAAAAACGCAGAAAGGTAATCTGTAATTGGATCTCATTGCGCTATTGTATCACTTCCTGTACCTGGTGTTTTTTGTAGCCTGTTTAATCGCAAAACCTTGAGATAATGACTTATTTCATAGTGCAGTCTTCACATGTTTTATCCAAAGCACACTCTCTGCTGAATCACCTGTAAATTATATTCATAGTGTTCACTCATTGTGTCTTTAGGGATTCGCTAGCTTAGTGTAGCTATTAGCTTAGCTCTTAGCTGAGTCGCTAACAGCATGGTGTCTTCACCTGTCCCTCTGGAAATGACTCCTTTCTATGTTTCTGACTGACTTTTAAAGTCACTTTGCCGGTCCCAACCCTGGATAAAGGAGGAGGGCTGAATTTAGAGCTAGCAATTCCAGCCCACATAACAGTAACACTCTTTTGGTTAAATTTGATATCTGTTATTCCTCTCTCCTACAGCCTCTAAATGACCAACATATTGATTTGTTCTGCCTTACAGAGACCTGGTTACAGCAGGATGAATATGTTAATTTAAATCCAAGTCATACTGTCAGAATCTTCAAAGCACAGGCCAAGGAGGAGGAGTAGCAGCAATCTTCCACTCCAACTTATTAATCAACCAAAGACCCAGACATAGTTTTAATTCAATTTGACTGCTGGCTTACTTGCTGGATTATAGTGGTATTTAAAAAATAAAATGACAGGCAGAGACTTCCGCTTTCAGGCCCCTCTTCTGTGGAATCAGCTCCCAGTTTAGATTCAGGAGACAGACACCCCCTCTAATTTTAAGATTAGGCTTAAAATTTTCCCTTTTAATGAAGCTTATAATTAGGGCAGGTGACCCTGAACCCTCCCTTACTTACGCTGCAATAGGCCTAGGCTGCTGGGAGCTTCTTTACTAACCTCTTTTCACTCTCGATCTGTTTATGTTGTGATTTGGTGCTATATAAATAAAACTGAATTGAATTGAATGCCCACATCTCAGACATTTACACAGCGACGCTTGCAGAGCCTGATTTTTTGTTGTTTTTGTTGTTCTGTAGTCTTTTAGAGCGTTTCACGTCACGCTACAGTTTTCATTCCGGAGTCTTTGTACTTGGATGATGATTCTGCAGCATGCTGTTTTTTTTCCTTTTCAGTGTTCAGCAGGAAATGGTGTGCCAAGGTTGAGATATTCATGCCAGAGTTGAGAATTCACATCTCATCTCAGAACAAACATTAATGGTATTTTTTTTCAAGTTACTTTATCCATATGGCAGGAGGAGCAGAGAGCATCTGGATGCTGACTTGTCATTACCAATGTAAATTAATATTCATATGGCTCAGGCTAGCTTTAGTGTCTATGTGTGGGTTGCTGCATGCCTGTGGCTTGTGCAGGTGGAAGTGTGTCTGACATAAGAATGAAGGTAGCCTCTGCATAATTCAGATGAACCTGTCTCCTTTAGTGTCCTATATCCCTTTCCACTCTCTCTCCTCTGCCTTCCTCATGCCTACCTGCATTTAACCCACCCCATTGTAAATATAACCTTCTCTTTCTCCCTGTCTGCTTGCATGTGTGTCCATTTTTGGGTTTTTTTTTTAAAGATTTTGATAAAGAGATGATAACATATGTGCACTATTCATGAGCAAGTGCATTTCAGATTCGCCTTTCCTTTTAGAAAAGGCTCATTATACCCAGCCTGCACGCGCACTACAGTTTTGGGAAATCATTTGATCACCAGATTCTTTAAATATGAATGAATGCAAGACTCTAAATTAAATAAATATGGTAACTCCTTCATTTTATTACCTTTATTATCTTGTTCTTCATACAGAAATAAATGGGTTCTGGTGGAATTAGCAGAGGCTCTAATGATCTCTTAGTCATCACCAGCAGGAACCTTCTCCTATGAGCAGCTGCCTTATTTTTGTGAGGAAAGAAGAATATCTGAAAGAACACTTTTTATAACTGCTAGTGCAAGTTCACATCTCTGATATAGCTTTACCAGACAAGCAGGTTGTTGCAACCTCTGTCCCATAGAGACTACATTTCCAGGTTATCAAAAGCCAGGGCACTCTAGCGCACCTACTCCATTGTTGTAAAAGAGGACTGGATTAGGATCCAACTGTCAGCTTCTTTTGCTCCCTTTCACATCAATGCAAGTGAACAGAAAAGCCTTTGTCAACCCTTTGTAATGTTGTCCAGGAGGTCCAAAACTAGAACAAAGGTACTCTGGTGTGAATAATGTAGCCAGTATTAATAGGGCAGGTCATATCACTTTTTTGACCACTTTATGCTTGCAAGAAGAAATCTAGAGTTACGGTAAAAGGAAAGTAGACCCTCTTTAAATTCTATGTTTTTACATACCAGAATGTAATGAAAAATGTAGTTAAAGTTGTGTAAACGCAACCTCAGATGAACTATAGCACAAGACGTAGTGCACCAGTATGTGTCATTATCTGTTTAACAAAAAAGCAAAATGCAGAAGCAGCGTGTGAAAAACACAGGGATTAGGGTAAGTAGCAGCCAGTTGCAGCTAATCAAATTCGCTTGATTAACTGATCATCAGCAATGTGAACACCTCTATAAACGTTTTGGCAGTTTGCTGGTCTGGAGCATTCAGGTGTGTGTTAACACAATATGCAGGCCAGACATCAACACTGATCTTGGAAAAGGAACTGTTTGTGGCCCATCAATCTGGGAAGGGTTATAAGGTCATTTCCAAATAATCTGAAGTCCATCAGTCTGCAGCGAGAAGGATTATTCGCAAGTGGAAAACATTCGAGACAGCTGCCAATCTTCCCAGGAGTGGACGTCCCAGCAAATTCACATCAAGGTCGGACCGTGCAGTCCTCAGAGAAACGGCAACAAACGCAGGAGCTGCATCTCAGGCTCTGCAGGCCTCCGTTAGCATTGTAAATGTTGGAGTTCATGACAGCACAATTAGAAAAAGACTGAACCAGTATAGGCAGTTTGGAAAGTTTGCTAGAACAAAGCATCTTCTCTCTAAAAAATCAGTTATTATAATTTTGTATTTTCTGATTATTTTTCTATTTTGTTTTGACTTTTGTTTTTAATTCAGTTTAGTTTCACTTAGTTTCCAGAGTGAGTTTGCTAACTTTCAGTTTGTCTGAAAATGTTTTGTTTTTATTAGTTTGTGTTAGTGTAATTATTACTATATGGTGGCATCTGCCTGAGGCAAGACTTAGGAAAAGCAGCATAGGTAGTAGAATAAAATCACAGAACACTTTGAAAGCAGAATCTTCCACAATGATGCGACAGCCTGATGATGTCATACAGAAAAGGGTTCAATTTATTGCTGCTAAATTTTTTACAAGCTACTCAATCAGGAGTGCATTTAGTTTTTCAAACTGCTTCTGCATTCGGGCTGAGTTTATGATAAATGATTACACGGTGTAATATGTTATTTGTCCGTCTGAGGTTGTATTTACCTAATTTTAGAATCTGCACTTTTTTTTTTTTTATGTCCTGAAATGTGAAACATTGGAAGTGACAGTTAATGTATGCGCACAGACACACTCACAGCTTCAAAGGACATTACAGTCATTTATATTTCCCGATGGCCTACTCCCACCTAAACTATAAGTACTAAGTGGTTTACTATATGAAATAAATGTTACTCTAACCTTGAAACATCTCTTCACCTTAAAATGTCATGGTTTATGTCATGGAGAATTGCTTGTAAGGAAGGCAAGTCTCCATAATACGACTTTGTAAACCGAGTAAGGTCCCCACAAAATCTCACACACTGAAAAACAACAAAAAGGCACACATATGCATTGGGTTGCTTTAGTATATCCTCGGGGTATTGAGTAAACCTGCCTCTTGATGTTCTCCAGATTGTTCCATTTATCACATTGCATCAGTAGAAAATCCTAAATAAAGCTTTTAACAGGTTTCTCATTAATGCAGTAGATATACAGTGCTAAAAAAAAAATTAAAGGAACACTTTTTAATTAGCATTTAGCATCAAGTCAGTTAAACTGCTGGGATATTGATCTGGTCAGTTAAGTAGCAGAGGGGGTTGTTAATCAGTTTCAGCTGCTTCGGTGTTAATGAAATTAACAACAGGTGCACTAGAGTGGAGACAATGAGACAACCCCTAAAACAGGAATGGTTTTACAGGTGGAGGCCACTGGCAATTTTTCCTTCTTCATCTTTTCTGTTTTTGCACTATTTTTGCATTTGGCTTGGGTCAGTGTCACTACTGGTGGCATGAGGCGAAACCTGGACCCTACAGAGGTTGCACGGGAAATCCAGCTCCTCCAGGATGGCACATCAATGTGTACCATTGCCAGAAGGTTTGCTGTGTGTCCCAGGACAGTCTCGAGAGCACACAGGAGATTCTAGGAGACATGCAGTTACTCTAGGAGAGCTGGGCAGGGCTGTAGAAGGTCCTTAACCCATCAGCAGGACAGGTATCTGCTCCTTTTGTGCATGGAGCAACAGGATGAGCACTCTTAGAGCCCTACAAAAATGACCTCCATCAGGCCACTGGTGTGAATGTTTGACCAAACAATCAGAAACAGACTTCATGAGGGTGGCCTGAGGGCCTGACATCCTCTAGTATGCTCACTGCCCGGCACCGTGGAGCCCAATTAGCATTGTGTATTTCTTATCCTAGACGCCAGTTGGTTTGCAAAGTCTATACAGACTGCAAGTTGCAGGACTTGAGCAAAGAAAAGGTTTTTATAGGCATAAACAGAAATATAAATATATTAAGTCTAAACAGTGAAATTGTGAAAGCAATTATTTCAGTTACCTTGATATTATTTAACTGATAAACATGCGCTTTAAAGTTTCATCCATGCAGTTTTTAGCATTACATTTGAAACTAGAAGGGCACTCAGCAGAGCGCATTGTAGTTCAATTTGCATTATTGTGAGTATTTGAATTTAAATTAAAAAAAAAAAATTTGTGACCTTTAACCTTAAATTAAATCATATGTTCTTGGGTCCCCAAGTAATATTTCCACAAACTTTCATGAATTTTGGTTCAAAACATTTTGAGTTATATTGCTCACAGACAGATAAATGAACAGGGATGAAAATATAACCCCCCTCCACCTGCACCTAAAAAGCAAATTGTAACACATATACATGTAAACTGTACTTCCTCTTGTTAGCCATCAGCACATGTACATACATGCTTTTTGTTCATTTTTGATATTTGAATTCATGGATGCATCCATAAATGATCAAAACCAACTAAAACAAAAGTATAATCTCTGGTTGTTTTTTGGGGTTTTTTTTTAATAATGTGTGTTTTGCAGTCAGTGATCCAGGGTATCTACTTCTACTTTTTCTGGCTGCCCATCTCACCCTATCCTTAGCATGCTCTTCTGTTACACCAAACCTCTGCATGTCCTCCTCCACCACATCCATTAATCATCTCTGTGGTCTTCTTCTTTTCCTCCTGCCTGGCAGCTCCATATTCAACATCTTTTGTCCAATATATCCACGATCCCTCCTCTGCACATGTCCAAACCATCTCAGCCTTGCTTCTCTTAGTCTCCAAACCGCTCTGAGCTGTCCCTCTGATATACTCATGTCTAATCCTGTCCCTCCTGGTCACTCCAAATGAAAATCTTAACATTTTCAACTCTGCCACCTCTAGCTTGTCTTTTTGTCAGTGCCACTGTCTCTAAACCATGCATCATAGTCGGTCTCACTACCATCTTGTAAGCCTTCCCTTTTTGTTGCAAATCATCCCAGATACTGTTTGCATCAGAAAACAAAGAAAAAATGTACAAACTAAGTACCTGGTGACAACTACTGCATACTACAATAAAGCCACACTACAGATGTAAAGTATATGCTTATTTGCATTTAGCGGTGACATGTCATGACAAGCGCATGTGATACAAGACTGAGAACATGTTTGTTTCAAATAAACCTCTTCTGAAAATGTGTTCATCGTTGCTTGCAGCTGAGCGGAAATTTCACTGCTACCAGTGACAGTGTGTGACTGGCCTTGTTTTTTCATATATATTTGAAAAAAGTTCAAAGTGGTTTGATTGAAAACAGCAATGCGATGCTCGGCAGTATTTAGGTAAGTGAGAGAGTGTGTACTTCTGACAAAAGTTTTGATGAGTTGTGAGAGTCAGATGAGAAACATATCAGCACAGTGGCAAATGTCTTTTGCATCAAAGCGAATGAGAAAAATTCAGCACTTCCATTAGCGGTTAGTTTAATGTTCCTGTAATTTTTTAGCACAAATGTTAATGCATTTTATATGTTTTAACATTGTCTTTGCAGCTGTTGTTTATGAAGGGCCTATTTCAGCTGATGCAAAGTCTCAGCAAGATGAATGACAGAACAGAAATTCAAATTATTGCATTGTGATCATTTTCCAGTGTAAAAATTTACTCTGCATAGGAAAAAATAAAATTAACAAGAGCTCTGCTCTACTGAATTGTCCCAGTGAGGCAGCATGCACAATATCAAGGCCCGGGAACTTACACTAAATAGAATGCAGCAGTATTTAGCTCTATTAATACAAGTGTTCTTTTGGTACAGCATGTGTATTGTAATGACCAGGCAGGAGGTAACGATGAAGACCACAGAGAAGATTCATAGATGTAGTGGAGGAGGGCATGCAGAGGGTTGGTGTGACAGAAGGGGATGCTAGGGATAGGGTGAGATGGGGGCAGATGATCCAATGTGTCGAGCCTAAAGGGAGAAGCCGAAAGAAGAAGTTTCAGTCAGTTTCAGCAGTTCTGTTGTGTAAAGTTTCAAAGTCACATTTCATTTTTCTGTATGAACACCTCTAACATTGTACTCTATGCCTACAGTTTTTGCACTATTCTTTCGCACTACTCTGTAAAGTTTTGATAGACACCAAATGGTTTTATATTTTTAAGTCTTAAAACAGTGGAGAACTGCATTAAGAGTGGTGAGAATGATGTTCCTGAGGTGAGATTTGCATCAAAGCGACTGAGAAAAACTAAATGCCACAGCCTACCTGAGGATTTTTGCTGGCCAGGCTGTTTCTTTATGACCACGGGTAACCCAGCTGCTTCCAGCAGGGTAACGTGCCATATCACAAAACTCAGATAATCTCAAACTGGTTTATTGACAATGACAGTGAGTTCACTGGACTCAAATGACCTCCACATCCACCAGATCTAAAACCAAAGAGAGAGCCTTTGAGATGTGGTGGAATGGGAGATTTGCATGATGGATGTGGAGCCAATTATCATGTCAACATGGACCAAAATCTCTGAGGAATGTTTCCAACACCTTGTTGTCTATGCCACGAAGAATTAAGGCAGTTCTGAAGAATAAAGCATGAAGAATAAAATGTCATAATCCACAATTAAAACAAAATTGCTAAAAGTACCACAGGACTTTAGTGAAGGCCTTATTTTATTTTATCTGCCTATTGATGCATAAGTAAAGCGTGACGTTAAAAAAAATGCCTCGCCAATCTGGGTGACGTCTGAAAAGCGAATCATGCGTAGTTTGACACCTGCGATGTGCCGTAGTGTAGAACCCGGAAGCACGGATGATCTCATCTAAATAATCAACATGTAAGCAATATTTTTGACGATAAAGAAATTACATACAGTTTTATATCTGAGAGATCGTTGTTTTGGGGGCTGGGTGGGGGTTGACAGTTTACGACACTGCACCAAAACGGGCACTAACAAGCGAGCTTACTGTAAACAAAGAGGCTATGTGAGTTAGCGAACTTCTAGCTGTAGTGCCACATCGTCACACACTGACAGCAAAGCTGCATTTAGTTAAAGGGTTTGTTTGGGTAGAAAACTGATACGAATTGATTGGTTTCCCTCGAATGTTTAATCAACTGCCGTCAAAGTTTTTTTTTTTTGTTTTTTTTTTTAAATGAATTTTAGCATCAGAAATGTGATCGTCATAGAAGAAGAATGAAACTCAGGTTAGCTTTAACTAAAGAGTATTTCCTGATTCGTCTTGACAGCACTGTTGACTTGGTATGAACGGCTCCTGGTTCTCGATGTTTCTGAAGATGGTTATTTATGACTTCAGAGGCGTTACAGGGGAGACATAAGGCACTCAAAATATTCAGAATTAACATCTATGGGAGAATTGCACAGCAACAAAGATCGAAGGTAGTGGTAGAAATATAATACGAGGAAACTCTATTTGTTAGATTTCACGACAGATTATATACAGGCTGTTTTTGAAGTCGTGGTGACCATTTAAATTTAAGTTAGGTTAAATAAGGCTTCAAAATAAGCGCCCAGAGGTGTTACCAGGATGTCTACTGAGTGGCAGGCGCAACTTCTAGATTTAGTTCTGGACAGCTGTGGATCTGACCACAGATCAGTAATCATCTCATTATTTTTTTCAAGGCTGCTTGGAGACTGCCTGCATGTGTCTCTGGTAGTACTGAGTAATGGTTAATATTTGTGTACATTTAAAGTGCCACGTTTTCCACAGATTCTGTTTGTAGCAGGCACATAGATTTGCACCACTTGGGATTCTGGTCCTGCTTTGTAGCCCTGGGTCGCACATACACCACTTCTTCAGTGCTGCAGGTTCTGGTTAGCGTGGTCCTCCAGATCACAGGGGATCCCCAAAGCAGTGGAAGGGCTGCTGTCGCCAGCTGCGGCTCATGTTGGTGGAGTATGGCCCACTGCGGGACTGTAGGGGCCAGGCCTCGTTGGTTAGCAGTGATTGTCCACTAGGAAATCAATCGTGAACAGTGTTAATGTCATAGATGTCAAAAAAAAACAAAAAATGTAAAATGCTATACTGAGTTGCTAAAATATACTTGGGCGAATCTTAATACACTGGTGCGACCTGCTCAAATAAATTCTATGTATGGGGAAATGATGAAGTTCCTTCGTTTTCCAGCAGTACTGTGTATAAGTTTGGATTGCATGACAAATGGACAGTATAATGCACTGATACCTCTTAACTTGAGTAACTGTTTTGTTTTGTTTTTTCACAGGGGTTGATTTTCACAGAAAGTCATCAAGAGGCATCATCCTCCACATAGTAGCCTTCTGTGGAAGTCTAGAGAGGTTGGCTGGAGGAATTTTGAGACTTAAACTGCATTTAAATAAGTTTATATCAACTCAGCCATGGGTCGGAAAGAAGACAAAGAGGAGCTGACGGTCAGCGGACCTAAGGAGGTGGACATGTTTAGATCAGTGCGTTGCCTGGGTTACCTGTCCAGCTTTATTCTCCTTGTGGCAGTTTGTGTTGGCATGTACGTACACTGGGAGGTGACAAGTGAACCCATGATTGTGGTCGTCTTCATCCTGGGCCTCTTTGTCCTGGGAATTGCCAGTATCCTCCATTATTACTTCGCTATGGAAAATGCCAGCCGGAGCTTGTTCCATTTGTGGTTTGGCTTTCTGCTTGGACTTCTGTGCTTTCTCAACAGCCCCACCTTTGATTCACACGTCAAACAACTGGTCGCAAACTATCTCCTCCTAGCCAGTGTAGTTATGAAAGCGGTATGGGCTCTAACTGAGCGAATATGCAGCTCCGTCTGTTACAAACCCACCTTGCTAACATCAGCAGAGTTACTGGAGCTCCTAGGATTTGGCACTGCCAGTACTGCCATGCTTCTTCACGAGTCAGTGGCCATAATAGGCTTGGTAGTGGCCCTTGGTGCTCTCATTGTGGACTTAAGAATGAAATCCCTCCTGGCTTTGGCCAATCTGATCTGTTTTGCCTTGGTTACTTCTCTTGTGTTTTTCAAGGCCTTAGGCATTACTGCCAACCCATATGCCTTAGGCTGCTACCTGGGCAGGCTGCTCTGTGAGCCTGTGTTGGATGTGTATTTCAGTGGACTAGGCCCCACTGAGCGCTGGACACCAGTGCTCTCTCTGGGGAAGGTGTGGAGGAGGCTGTCCCTGTTTCCTCTGAGTCTGACTGAGATAGCCTTCTTTGTCCTCGCTGCTTTAAAGGTATACTTAGAATCCTGCAAAACCAAATAACATAAGATTTACTTCAAGTAATACAGTTTTTATAAGTATATTACAAATATTAAGGTTGTTTGATTATTCTTTTTTTTTTAATTTGAACTTTTCTTTTCTCTTGCATAGCTTGGCGACGTGGGGCAGTGGTATCTGGTCATCCCAGGTTTCTGTCTGTTTGGCCTCTTCTGGTCCATCTGCCACATTATTTTGCTGATCACGATTTGGGGCTTTCACACTAAGTTGAGTGACTGTCAGAAGGCTTGGCGGGCTCAGCGGTCGAGTAGCCGGAGTCTGGACCAGGTCATGGCCTCCCGAGGCATCCGACACTTCTGCCTCATCTCAGAACGACTGGCGTTCTTTAGTTTGTTGTCAACGGTTATACTTGGGGCTGTGTCCTGGCAGGTAATATCCACGAGAGAATGCTCCCACTTCGGCTTATGTCAAAAATATTATCATCTTCACAATATATTTAAGTTTGCACAACAGGGTTGGATCGTTCTGTTTATTTTTCTGTGAAAATTACCATGTGTCTGATAGCATAGCAAGCATTATCATACTTTTGTTATATAATCATGTTGTATGGTCTCAGATTATGTCATCCTTTTTTCATCATTTGTACTTTGATAGTCAGGGCAAGGGCGATATTAATATATAAAATACTCGTGTTGTGTACTCTGTAGAGGCAATGTGTAGTTAATAGTTGCTCCCCAAACTCAGGCACTTCTGCTCTCATGCGAAACCAATTTAATTAGTATTTTAATATCCCTATCTACTTGCATAAAGAGCAGCAATAACTTATTTAGCCTTATTAGACATTTACCTTGTAAGATTCTCACGGGCCCGAGTTCTAATTTGAGATGTGCACATTGTTGATGTCAGTTGCAAATTTGCCCGAGCAGGTAGAAGAAAGCTGGTGTTTAGCTCTTGTGTGTTTTGATGTTTTACAGCTGTGAAATTTATGTATCGCACACACAAAGCACAGCTGTAAGATTAATACAATCCATTGCAGCCTCAGAAATAAATACAAGCCTTTGTGAAACAAAGAATATTAAGAGAGCTGATGGAATATTTATGTTTAGGGCTATAGTTGGTGGCGTTACATTGGATTCTGAGACCCACCCAAAAAGATTTCCCTCCTCGTATAATTTTTTTATTTTTTTTGTATGTATTATAACTTCCTTTTCTCACAGTCAGTGTGGAAATGGATTTCAAAGTGTTGAATGAATGAAAGGGAGAATATTGCTTTTGTGAAACTGTATAAGAGTGATTTCCTTATTGAGGAGGCAGCTTTTGAATGCATAACTAAGTGCCAAGCTGCTCATAAGAAGCCCACTACTGCCACAGCTTTGGGCAAATTGATCATCAGCTGAGAATGATGATGGCAAAGACCACTTTCATACTGTATTGTGATTGGTGTGCCTGTAATGCTATTATCTCAGGTACTGGAAAAGGCTGCTCAAAAATACAGGCTCTAATACTGCAGTAATTATTCTCCTTTGGATTGACATTTGTGAAGTACGTCTAGTCTAGTGTCTTTCACAACACTGGGTCTCCGTTTAGTTTGGTCCTGTCATGTTTTGTCCTGCAATAATATCACAGCGTCGGGCCCATGTTGTGTAACTGTCTTGCCAAGTGTCAACACCAATTAAGTGAGTCTGATTAGCACGGTACAAGCTGTAAATGTTGAATGAAAGTGACTCTGATTCTTCTGCTTTTTGCAGCCCACTGAAGGACTCTTTCTCAGCGCTCTGCTGGTGGTGCTGCCTCTGGAATCTCTGGCCCATGGTTTGTTCCACGAGCTGGGCAGCTGCCTGGGGGGAACTTGTGTCGGCTACGCCCTGGTCGTACCTACCTCTTACTGCAGGTACGCTCTGGAATTGGACTAGTTTGATTGTGAATATCCTCTGTTATTGATGTTTTTGGGGGTAAACAGAAATAATATGTTATTTAAGAAAAAAACAACAAAATTTAAACAAAATTCCCAACTCAGGTTCTTAAAGTCCAGAATGGCATCTTTAAATTGTACCTTTTTTTGTCCCATCCAAAACTCAAAGTGTTTCAGAACATTCAGATTAGTATTATGTTGGAAAAAAGCTGGCAATCACAATAACTCTTAAATCCATAACATAACGGATGTGGATGTGTTTGCTAGAAGTTTCACCAGTCAAAAGATTTTTTGTAATTGTTGCTAATTAATGTTCCATAGACCTACCAACCATTAAATTCATTGTTTAAGCTGCTGTGCAGTCACTTATAGTCCTGTGAAAAAGGAAGTTGGTTTTTTTTGTTGTTTTTTTTTAAAAAGGAAGTTTTTTAGAAGACTCGATGCACTCCTGTTAAAAATTAAATGCACCCTTACTGCTTCTGTAGGAAACAGCCAGGTGCTACTAATCAAATGCACTTGATTACTTTATCAATTACAAGTGTGAGCACCTCTATAAAAGCAGACTTTTTGGCAGTTTGCTGGTCTGAAGCTTTCAGGTGTGAGTTAACACAGGGCCACATTCAGTGAGTGGGCATCCCAGCAAATTCATCCCAACATCAGACTCTTTAGTCCTCAGTGAAATTGCAAAATAAAATAAAAAATCCTCAAGAGATACATCTCAGACTCTACAGGCCTCAGTTAGCATGTTAAATGTTAAAGTTCATGACAGGACAATTAGAAACAGACTGAACCAGTATGGCTTGTTTGGAAGGGCTGCCAGGGGAAAGCCTTTTCTCTTAAAAAGAACATGGCAGCGCAACTTAGGTTTGCAAAGTTGCATCTGAGCAAACCACAAGACTGATGTAACAATGTCCTTTCAACAGACACGACCAAAAAAGGAAAAAAACATATCAGTACAAACACCTCGTGCCAGCTGTCAAGCACGGTGGTGGAGAGGTGTTAGTTTGAGCTTGTTTTGAAGCCACAGGACCTGCGCACTTTGCAATCATTAAATAGACCATAAACTTCTCTGTATACCAAAATATTCTAGAGGCAAGTGAGGATGAACGACAACAACTACAACTGAAGCTTGGCTGAAATTAGATCATACAACAGGACAATGAACCCAAGCACAGCAGGAAATCTAATAGGATGTCTGAAAAGGAAACGAATCAAGGTGTTGCAATGGCTCAGTTTGACTGAAATGCTGCAGTGGGACCTCAAGAGAGTTGTGCATAAATGAATGTCTGTAAACCTCAATAAACTGAAGCGACGTTGGCAAAGAAAGGCTGTGCAAAATTCTTCCATAGTTACGTGAGAGACTGATAAAAGAACACAGAAAACCATTACTTCAAGTTATTGCTGCTAAGGGTGGTTATATAGGCTATTGAGTCATGGGGTATTCTTAGTTTTTCACGACTGCATAAAGTCTTGTGAAAACTTTCTTTTTTCAAATGACTATGCATTGATCATAAGAATATGCACCCCTTCTACTGATGCTGTAGTTTCTTAGCTGCCAGTTAAGCAAATGTTTGTTCAGCATATGCAACTAATAACCACATTCTGCATGTACAGTAAGCACTAGCAAAATGCAGTGATGCAGCATTCACACACTCAGACGCGGTCACCCCCGATGTCAAAGCCTCTCTTCTTCTCGCCAGTATTGGTAAACATGATCATTCTTCCGAACGGTCTCCTCACTTAACACAAAACCAGCTGCATAAATAGGCCAATAACAGCATAAGCATACCGCTAATGTTTGGGCCCTTAAGGGATCATTCCAGTGATCCCTCCTCAGCATAATAAGTTATTCAGCTGTAGCTGTTTGCTGTTAGCTGCATCTGATGTCTCCCTCACTGCCCGCTCACTTGACCATGCATTTTTTTTTTAATCACTTTATTTTTGAAGATGCCGACACGCCTCATCATCCTGAATAGCAAAAGCTAGACATCAGTTATAAATGTTTCCACATTTAAGAGCATCTCAGCTGTCCTTTTTGATTTTTTTTCTTCTGTAATTATTGAATTATTGAACCTTTTAGCTAAAAGTTAGCGTTCTCGTTCAGATAGGGTATCATTCTTACTAGTGTTTAACAGGCCCATGTCGTATTGGAGCCGTAGATGCTCTGTATGCAAAGCTGTATGTGCAGGATCCATAGGGAGAACTTAGAGTATGATGAGAATGCTGCCGCGTATAATCGACTGATGGCTGCAGATCATGCTTTCACAATGACAAGATCCCCTCTGGGATATTACAGAGATATGGGTGAAAAGCCAAGGCACACAGGGTACAACAGGGATGGTGAAACAACAGGGAGATAAACAAAAGGGGAGGACTGAGGTTGTTAACTTTGAAAGAAGGTGGTGGTTTAAAGAAAAAAAAAAACAGACAGACATAGCAAAGAAAGGGGAGGGAGAGGTGAAGCTGTGAAAGAGCTGCAGAGGAAAGGATTGGATTTTTTTTTTTTTAAGGATGAAAGAGAGAGTGTCACAGGGGAAGATGTGGTTGGAATCTCAAACCACAGGCCTTTGCTCTCCTGGGCATCATGAGATCTAAAAAGATTAGATGGGTTTGGGGGAATGATGAGCTCACCAAGTCATGCTCAGGTTGCAACACTGCATTCTCTGACCAAGTGTAGTATGTCTTCATAGCAAACTTTATGTTTAAATTTTTATCATCATTGTGTTTATCCAACTCTCCGAAAGGATAGGAGTGCTGCCTTGCTGTCAACAGATAACACCATTTATTTCTCATAGCTGTGGAAACAAAAGCATCGCTCTTCTGGCATTCATTAGAAAAACTCCCGCTTGACAGGTTAAATGTGAAAGCATGGGCGCGGGGCATAATGTGATAGCTGATGTATGCAGGTGTTTGCAAGACGTTTTATATGCCTGGCTCTGAATAACTTAAAGCGCACAGATGCTGTAGAAAGCCAATTCATAGGTACATTGAATAGCTCATTGTCACCATCCACAGCATATTTTGTGTCACCTGTATCCACACACACTTTCATAAAATGACCTTGTCCTCAAATATACTCATGGAATTACAAAATACGTCACTCCTATTTACAGTGTTTTTCAAAATAATTTTTATTATAAAAAAAAATTAGTTTCAATGGAAATAAAAGTAATGTATCTTATAATGCATTTAATAGTGCAAATAACAAAAGTAGTACAATGAGCTGCCCCCAATAACAATGGTATCACAATATCTGGGTGTGTCTTTGTTGTGGGGGGCAGCAGAGACCTCTCCCCAGCCACCTCCGTGTACTCTTGGAAGAGTACATGGAGGCATTCCCAAGCAAGCCAAGAGATGAATGCTCCCCAGTGTGTCCTGGTTCTACCCCATGGCCTCCTCCAGGAAGGATATCCCAGAAACGCCTTACCTAGCAAGCATCCAGGAGGCATCCTAATCAAATTCCTGAACCACCTCAACTTGCTCTGTTCAATGTGGCAAAGTCAGGGTTCTGCTCTGAGCCCCCTAAATGGCTGAACTTCTCACCCTATTGCTAAGGCTAAACCCAGACACCCTACGGAGGAAGGTCATTTCCACCACTTGCATCCACAATCTCTTTTGTGCATTACTGTCAGGATCACCAAAGCACTAAACCATTCATCTGACATCAATTGGTCACCATTGGTCTTGAGTTGCCATTCCTCACAATGCTGACAGTTCAGTATTTAGTTGACAAGAAAAGTGTCTTCCAGACAAACAAAAAAGAAAGGAAAGGGTTGCCCCATGGTGCTTGAACAGCCTTCGCCAGTCAATCACTCATTCCAGCATCTCACCTGCCCCTGTTACTTCCTTCAGGGCAATTTATTATACCTTTAAGCTTTTAGTCCCACCCCCTTTGCATCCTAGTGGCCAAGTAATTGGGTGGGTGGTACCGTGACACTACTCAGAGCTTGTGGCCGTAAGTGAGAATAGGAATGTAGATTAACCAGTAAATTGTTAGTTTTGCTCTTGCCTCATAAGCAAAACTAATCTCCATCAAGCTATCTCGCAATCACTTTGGGGCAGCAATTCCACCCCTACCCAGAGTGGGTAGTCCACCCTTTTCCGGCTGAGAACCATGGCCTCAGAATTGGAGGTGTTAATTCTCATTCCTTCCACTTTATACTCGGTGGCTTTATACTTGGCTTTATACCACCCAGTGCAAGCTGGAGGTCATTGCTGATTGAAGCCAACAGAACCACATCATCTGCAAAAAGCAGAGATGTGGTCCAGAGGCCACCAAATAAAAAAAAAATTGTCCATAAAAGTTCTGAACAGAATTGGTGACAAATGACAACCCTGGCAGAGTTCATCTCCCACCAGGAACCGGTCTAACTCACTGCCCACAATGTGAACCAAGCTCTCACTACAGTTGCACAGGGAACAAATGATACCATATTCCTGAAACACCCCAAAAGGATGCCCTGAAGGGCATGGTCGAATGTGCTCTCCAAGTCAACATAACACAAGTAGAGTAGTTGAACAATCTCCCACGCATCCTCAAATATCCTTGAGTGGTGGTTCATTGTTCCATAACAAGGACAAAAACTGCATTGTAACTCGTGGATCCAAGGTTCAACTAACTGAAGGACCAAAATAGTTCTAAAAAGGCAAAAAGAATGAATTATGTATCACTGCGGTGTCAGCGTGTGTGTTTAACATTTCCTGTTTAACTTTAATGTGTCAATTTAATTTCCACTTTCCACTGCAGCCTGCCTTTTTCCCCCTGTGAGTTTCTTCCTCGCAGTTTGTCAACTTCGGTCACTTTGCTTTGAATTAGTTAGCTCCACCTCAAAGTAATTACTCTGGTATGTCAAATTTGTGGGGGAACCTGTTTAGAGCACCTTCATGCTTTGGTTAAAACACACTTGGCGGCAGCAAATCAATAATCACATGAAAGAGGGAATTATGTGATGTATTTGATATTCATTTAATTACATCACTAGTTAATAACATATTATTGTATTTGTTAGGAAATGTATTTCTTTGAAAATCACCCCTAAATAGTAAGATTGATGCCTTTTGTAAATTTCATGAGTTTTTTTTTAACCTGTTTTTGCTACCCTGCTCTGTTCTCCTTTATATCCTCTTTTTTTGCTGCTTTCATTCTTTATTTCCTTCTCATCCCTGAGGCTAATGTCATTTCCTCCAGGAGCAATCGTTCACATACTTTTTGCATCTCCTATTTCCCCATCTCCTCTTATCCTCTCCTCTCTGTCTCCTCTCTCCCCAACAAGGGAGACAGCTACTCCACCCTAGTATGTCAATCTATCAACTTCTCACTCAGAAAATAAATAAATAAGTGCACATCACTCTCCTCCACCCCTGCTGCTGACAAGCCACCTAACTTCAGCCTCCCTCTAAGTAGATAAAAAAAGATAAACATCAACAAGTCTTTTCTCACAGCCTTTCATTTTTCTCTTTCATCCAGTGCTGGTGGCCAGCCCACTCTCTTACCACCTGAGCAGGTGGAGCAGTTGAATCTGCGCTCCACGGGCATGCTGAACAACATGCAGCGCCTCTTCTCACACCACATGATCCAGACATTCGGCTGTGACTACTCTACTAGTGGTGTCACCCTGGAGGCTGTACAGACCAAGCTGCGCAACTTTCTGGAGCTCCGTACAGCAGACGGACCACGACACGACACCTATTTGATATTCTACAGTGGGCACACACACAAAGGCTCTGGTTCCTGGGCTCTGTCAGGTGAAGGCCACACATCCACCTTATCATTGCTTTATTTTCTGTGTTCTTACTTCTTGGAAAGCCAGGAGTGGTTTAAACTCCACTCTGCAAAAAGAATGCATAATTACTAGAGCCCAACCGATCTATCCAGGGCGCCAGGATATGAGGGCACCAATATATCAGCTGATGTTAGCTATTTGCCAATATATCAGTATCGGCATTCAAAACGGCTGATAAATGAAAATTTGAAAAGTAAAAAAAGAGACCCTTCAACCATGTTATAGGTGTTAATGTTGCAGAGTTTGTCCACCAGATGACAGATTAATCTCTTGTCTCTGGGTAACATGTTTCTGGAAAGCCACAAACACAACAATCAGCTGATCCAATCAGAGGTGGCCTGAGCATAAACGAATAATCCAAAAAACAATTGTGACAATCGATCATTATTTTTTTTAAATTGCATTGTAATATTGTCTTAGTAATGATTCATAAATAACTACACATAACAAGTCAGGCTTGTCTTTGAGATTCGTTGACTTTGTTGCTATTGGTTTGTTGCTCTTGGTGATTCCTGGCTTGGGTTGTGTAATTCACTCTCAAAAATCCATATATGTCGGAAGATCTCATATGGAGTCAGCAGCTCACAGATGTAGGCAGGAGCCTGACATTGTAGGGCTTTAGAAAAATCCAAATTTTAAAATCAATTCTAAAAGTAACAGGAAGCCAGTGAAGGGCTGCAAGGACGAATGTTTTGCTGTGTTAAAAGCCTGGCAGCAGGGTTTTAAATTAACTGTAGCTTGTATGTGTTACAGTGGCTGATGCTGGCGTAAAGTGCACTGGTGTAGTCAAGTCTGGAGGAAATAAAAGCATGGATGACAGGAATGAGCAATTTTAGAAATATGTCTAAACTGAATGAAACAGGATTGCATAACTTTAGGTGCTTTCATAGCAAAAGATAGGTTGGAGTAAGAGATTAACCCTAGGTTGGAAGTCTCAGACATTTTTGATACACGACCCAGAAAAGAGGAAATATCAGTGGTGTTGCTAGTGCTGGTGGAGGAGGGTGTAATTATAATTTTTTCAGTTTTAGAAGGTTTTTGGACATCAGTTCCTAACTTCAGCCAGGCAAGCCCTAATATGTGGGACATCAAGTAGTGCTAGGTTTCAAGGGGACAAAGTTGTGTATCGTCCGCGTAGCAGCGAAAACCAGCTTCATGTCTTTGCAGGATTTACCCAAGCGGTAGTATGATGATATTAAATAAAAGGGGACCCAAAATAGACCCCTGGGGAACCCCACAAGAGAGGAGAAGCATGAGAAGATGAGGCTTTGCCAATTGTCACAGAAAGTTTACTTATTGCTTGAAGACTAGTTCCCAAGCAAGTATACATCCTAAACAGCTAGCAAGTAACAAATGAAATGACAAGTGATAGTGAAGATAAGTCACTCAAGCAGAATTAGTGTCCGCCATGTTTTATAATGCTGGGTCTAGATGTTTAAAAAGAAAACTGTGCTTTCTTTATAGACATTCTGATTTATTATTAAACATTACATGCTCAGAGTCTATTAATTCATTAAAGTAGGTGAGATCAAATTGTTTATATGTTAACTTGAATCTTTTTGTAGAACAAAAAACTCATTTATTTTGCCCTTCTTAGACATCTTTGCTGTTTATTTCCTTTTATTGGAAACATAGAAAAGATTAAACTTGACACATTCCGTCCTCACAAATAACATTTTAGGTGTATCACAAGTTGCATATCAGCTTCATCTCTTCAAAGCTGTCGAGTAGTTTTAGCATCTAAGCACGCATGATTAACAAAGACTTAAATCAGAGTTAAAATACAGTAAGAAATCAACACAAAAGTAGAAGTGACTGTTGTTTCAGGTAGCATTAGGTAGGTATTGTATTCTGACTGCAATCTCATTTGCATTACAGTCTAATTTCCATTCCTTTCATTTTTCCATTCTCCGAGTCAATCAGACTGATTTGCACAGAATCAGACAAGCAAGTGTAAAGAGCTGAAATTGCTACGAAAGACTCGGCACAGAAGTTTGGTTCCAGTAGAGAAGATTCTGTGAAAGTTGCAGAGGGTCTGCTGTGACATGAGCATTCCCCCAGCAGAAATGAGAATCACAGCGGGTCAACACAGTGTCAGCTCCAGCTCCTCTTCAGAGATTACTTGACGTATTATCTCTGTGTGCTGCTGCAAACACTAAAAAAAAAAGAAAAAAAATCCCAGCTGAAAGGATAATCGCTTCCCCCGAGTCACCATCCTGAAGGGTCGTTCGCAGTTAGGCATTCAGGGGATAATTGTAGACATTTCTGAAAAAGTGGGGTCGCCTTGACTGAAATTCAAATGAAGTAACTGATTTCAAGGGTTGTTTTTTTGTGATTCCTCTGGTTTTTACGACCTCGGGCTGCAATGTTATGTCCACACAGGGATCTCTGAGCGTAATCTGTCAGTATACTGGTGATCACACTGCATGCGTACATACAAATTTAGTAGTGCAGCAGATTCTCCAACTGACTCGTGGTAGATTTTTAGATGTGTTTAAAAAAAAAAAAAAAGCCCAATTTCCTTTTTAAATATGAGTCAGACTGAAAAACTCTTAAAATCAGATTGATTTTAGGAAAAACAGAAATAATTTGATAACACAGCTCTAAACTTTGTACTCTGGACCTGCCAAAACATACTTGAGAACAGTCACTTAAGGTTATTTTTGTGGTAGTGTCTGTGGCTGTGATGACAGGGGGTTATAAAGATGGTCCCTTGAGTAATAGTTGACAGGTTTGATCCCTGCCAAGCTGCTGTGTTCCACTGAAATGTCCTTGAACATGGCACTGAGTGAAAAGCAGCTCTCTGACCCCCACTGTTTCTCTCTCAAAGAGAGTTTGGTAAATCTAAGAAGTCATTGGATAGATGCGTACATTCCCAACACATGCTCTGTCTGTCTTTCTCCTTCTCACTGTATAACCTTCTTTTGCTGTAGGAGGCGAGAGCCTCCACCTGGCCCAGTTGCTGGAGCTGTGGAAGGAGAAGAACGCCGGCCACTGTTCGCGTCTCATCGTGGTCCTGGACACCAAGGACTCCCTCCCCTGGGTCAAGGAAGTGCGCAGGGTGGAGGGCATCTATGTAGCCGTGCAGGGGGCTGAGCTGTCAGCCACCGTGTTGGACCCAGAGGCTGGAGACATCCCATTGCTCGGGGATTTCACTTCTGAGTGGGTGGAGTTCAACTGCAACCCTACCAGCGACATCCAGTGGTCTGAGAAAGGGCGGACTGTGAGAGCTTTCTACGGTGTGTCCAGACGCTGGAGTGACTACACGCTTCATCTTCCCACTGGAAGTGATGTGGCCAAGCACTGGAAGACCCACTTTCCTAAGGCTACATACCCCATGTTGCACCTGTCCAACTGGTGCTGTGGCCTCAGCCTGTTTTGGTTTTGCAGCACGTGTCTGCGCTGCTTCAGGAGGTGTAAACTAGCTTGGTTCCCACCAGCTGTTTTGGACACTGGGCAGGGAATTAAACTGGTGCACTCATAAAGAACAGGGAAAGTTGTTAGACAGTTGAATCTGTGAATTCATAAAGAGCTCAACTCCAAGAAACACTTTTTTTTTTTTCCTTTACAGGAGAGCGTTTTTCATGTTTTGCTCAGACTGTGGCCTTGATGTAAGATTCATCCTTTTACCCAGTCTGGCCTTAGAAATCTCAAAATGTGGTGCGGGATTCTTTAGTTTAGTTTTTAGTTTTAGAATTGGAATTTTGGGCTCTTTATGAATGAACCATTTAAATTTTAAATCAAGCTGTAGCTGTAGCTGGGTACAAGATGTTTAGCTATATACCTATTGTAATATATATACAATCATATTTTAGTCTAAAACACTATGAGGTTTGACCTTCAGTCTGCACCAGATTCCTTAGATTTATTATTGTATGATGTTTAATTGCAGTGAACCAAGACTTTGTGCCAAGTACATCATAGATAAGACAATACTGTGTTTCTGAACCCAAAAGAATATTTCATTTAATTATTCAAGCAAACTAAGCTGAAATAAAAGAGTACTGTGGTATAATTATGGTTGGATTAATTAGCATGAGGTCTAAGAACGGAAATTTTTCATCTTGCTTAATGCTGCACTTTACATTTTGAAAGGTACTTTTATTGCTTCTTATTTTATTGACTCATTAATTGCAGACCAAAAAAAACTTTCAAATATTGTTTCTATTTGTTTGCGAGGGTTTTCATGGTTTTCTTTTGTCACATTGTGCCATTTTTATGCATGACAAAGTGCCTTAAAGATGGATTTGGGATCATTTCTAATATTGAAGGGTTTTTTTTTTATGTTATCTACACTATAAAGGTCATAGACTGTATATAAAAGATGGATGTAGCCACTGTGAAATCGCCCAGTTGTGAATCCTTGACCTGAGAGTTTCTGGTGGTTATGACTAAGAAACAGGAGTACATGTCAGTTTTTTTTTTTCTCATTTTTAAACCAGAAGTGTCATCATCTTCTCTTCCCTGTTGGCTTCACCTTCTAGATACAGAAGCTAAGTCCATCTTTTATATGCAATCTCTGATGTAGATCCTTGTCTTGCCTTCCCTTTAGATAAACTAAGTGAGATGGTGAAGGCTCTGTCTTTCTAGAGCCTTTTGCCTGACAAGATCGGCAAAAAAAAAGCCATTGTGAGACTGAACTTGGCTACACCGCGGATTATAAAGTAGAAAGGTCTAACCATGATGCCAAGCTGCCACTGTTCTTGTGGGGTCCTTTCCTGATTGTTATTGATGTATTCTGATATGCAGCTATCTCCGCACTGAACAAAGAAATATGCATTGGCTGTGAGACAGCATATTATTGCCACACAATGGCCCTGTCTTATACCTCATCCTGTTTGTTTACACAGATCAATTCAAATTGAAGAAGGCATTTTGCTCTACATTAACCCATTCAAGTTTTCTAGCCATTTGTTTGCCATGCTGTGAAGCAGTGCTTTGTAAGGCAAAGCGCCAAAGCATTAAGAACCTATCATTGCTATGTATTTCTGCACTGAGCTTCAACGCCCGTCGTGATCGTTCTTTACATTCTGATTTGTGTCTTTCTGTCTCACACATTCCTGAACTACGTGGAATGCTGCCTACCTTGTTTCTGAAGAGGTCGAGTTGCATTGTTGTGCCTCTCGTCACATGGTAATAATGTGAGTTAAACTTGAATAATAAACCGATAAAAGAATGCCGTTTCATGTAGTTGAGAAATTTGTTTGATTAAATGCAAACAGAAGGGGGAAAAAACAGTAGATGGAGAAGAGGAAGGCAAGAGACAGGCCGGTATCAGACAGTTTTGTTTAACGTGGCTGGCTTAACAGACAGAGTAAATAACGATCCTGCACTCTGGAAATTCTAGCATTGCCTGGCAAATATTAGCATTATTAGCTGAAAAGAAATGAAACAATATATGACATACTATCTCTGAGGGATTTTCTCTCTGAGCTTTCACCTCAGTTAGTCCCAGTGCCCAGCTGGATGTGTTCGAGCTGCTGCTGGGTATTTCAGTGATCCCAGAGATCAGGGCTGTGGCCTGACTTCTGCCTGAAGGGTGGTATTAGGCACAGAATAAGGTTGGGGAAGATCTAGGAAAGATGAAAACTGACATTAAAAGCAACGTCTCATATCAGCATTCATCTATAACAGTGGCTCCAACCTTTTTCTTCTGGCAAACCCCCAAAGCACTGTCAGATGGACTCAAGAACCTCTTCATCAACACCACCTCTCAAGTTCCAATGTGGCAACTTGCTTTCAGCTTACCGTTTACGTGATTAGCAATTACGTTGACCTTACCGTTTATCGATTATGGCAAGGGAACTGTCCTGTTAACTGCTTATCCATAACTATTAGGTTATAAATCATTCATTTATTTACTTAGCATTTTCAACAGCATTCTAGCTAGAAAAATTTCACAAGCCGGCGCAAAAAGTGGGTATGCACTATATGCAATCATAGAGGCGCTGCACACGCGCCAAAGCGATGCGGGAAAATTATTTCTCTAGTCGGCATTTTCTGTATTTAATAGATGTGCATATGATATGATCAATAACAGAAGCACTGATTGGGCGCCCCTGTGCTCCTTCACCTCCCCTCCTCCTGTCGCCCCACTTTTGAGAACACGCTCGATCACAACGGTTTTCATTTGAATTGTGCTCCCATCTGACGACAGGTAGCTAAAGATGGAGAGGCAAAAAAGAAAGCTCTCCGGGGCACACAACGGAAGAGGGAGAAGGATAAAAATGTTCACGTCCACCATGGCAACGTGGCGGAATGTTCACGTCCACAGTGGCAACATTGTAGAATGTTCACGTCTAAAGTGGAAACATGGCGGAATGTTCATTTTAACAGTGACTAGATGGTAGAATGTTCACGTTCAACATGGCGGAATGAAAAAAAGCCTTTCAAAGTGGTTTAAAGACAGTCGGTAAGTTATGTCAGTATATCAAGAGCAGGCTTTTAAACACTCAGGTTAGCTTAAGTTACTAGGAGTAAAAGAACAGGCTAAAAATGTGTCCGCATACACCTCAGAAAGTATATAGCTGCGCCCCTGGGTGCTATTAGACGACCGGGGGACAGTACCAAACGACCATTTGCCAGTGCTAAAGGTCGAGCAGTTTACCCATTATTTTAAGCTAACAGTTTACATTTTTTAAACCCTTATTTGTATCTAGCCATTAAAACAGTTAAGCCTTCTACTCACTATTTAAACTTCTAGACATTCTTTTAGGTTTAAGTTTAACTTTTTAATCTGTAGTGTTAGCTAGCTACTGTTTATCCATTTTGTTTAGCCAGTGATTTAATTTAAATCCACATCGTTGGTTTACAATTTCTAATATTTTTGTTATGTTAAATAACGTTTCTGCATAAACCTGCTGAGGTACACACACATTTTTTTTATTCATTTGCAATTTCTGTTTTGTCGTCCTGTGCTAAGGTCTTGAGCCATAACAGAAAACTTTGCAAAGAAACAATTTTAAATTGTATCTTTAGGGATTTTACTACCAGAAGCCTGTTTGTTCCCATTTCTTTAGTTGAATCTATGAAAATGCCAGTTTGACAGCATAAATTTGTATTTTTGCACCAACAAGGTGATTCCCAATGAGCTCTTAGCCAAAAACTTGACATATCTCGGCATGGTGTGCAGTGTGTCTTTAAAAAATAATAATCTAGTAAACTGGACACGTGGAGAAAAAAAGAAGTGGCAGGTCTAAAAATCTGCAGCTGATGAACAGTATCTGAAAGTCATGTCCTTAAGAAATGGGAAACAATCCAGCCAAGACCTGACACAGGACCTGAGAGATGCATCTACTGTTCACTGAAGCCTCATCAGAAATGGTCTCAGTGGAAGGGCGGCTGCCAAGAAGAAGAACTGGACTGGAAATCAGTGGCAACAGGTTTTATGGAGTGATGAATCCAAAATTTAAAACTTTGGTTCAAATCATATATAAGGAGGAGGTCAGGAGAGAGGTTACAACAGTGACTGTCTATAGCTATCTGCAAAAAACAATGGAGTCTCTGTCATGGTTTGGGGCTGCATTTCAGCCTGTGGTGTTGGAGATCTTGTCAAAATTGATGGAACTGAAGGCAGAAACGTACAGTCAGATTTTGATGATTGATTTTGATCACCATGCAATACTAGCTGGAAAGCAACTGATTAGCAGCGGCTTAATTTTTCAGCATGATAATGATCCCAAACACACTGCCAATGCAGTAAAAGCATACCTGGATAGAAAACACACACACACACACACACACACACACACACACACACACACACACACACACACACACACACACACACACAC
>JAVDPK010000866.1:1038700-1049702 GCA_034780415.1 Cichlasoma orientale | reverse complement strand
AATAATGTATGGTGGTCAAAATGACCACCTATGGGAGTTCTAGTAGTTCTAAAATCCTGGGAGTTCTAGTGTTAAAGCATATTCCACACCTGCCCACTGTTTTCATCTGCTGATTATGTCCCTGATGTGTCTCTGTACATTCCCCAAGTTAAGAAGTCCTCTGAAAACAATGCATCTTATTCTGATACTGTTTATTGAACCTTGTGTCAGATGGGGAGCTTATGAATATATAATGTGATAGTTTTTGATGACTTTTCTTCCATTAAACAGTTAGTTTGGTTTTCAACTGAAGAAAACCACCTGCTGTTTGTGCCCTTATGTCCTTAAAAACACTATTCTCAGGCCAAAAACAAAAAAAATCTATCTATAATTATATTGTGACACTGTTGACAGGGGAAGTTTCTGCGAGCGGTGGAAAGCCCTTCACTGCGGAGGCTACAGACTTAGAGCTGTCCTGGGCCACAGGGAGTGGATTGCCTATTTGTTGCATCAGTGGTTTAGCAGTCGCAGAAGCGAGTAGGGGGAGTTGATGCAGGGCCCTGGAGGAAGCCACAGTCTCCAAACTTTTTGGGAACAATTATTGGATTTTTTACACAGTGGCTCAGGATATGGGAAGCAGACACAGAAACAAACAGACAACCAGATGGAAATCATGTGCACTTATTGCTCAGTTATCTCAGTGGTTACGTACCACAGGATGTAGACAGAACCTTTTAGATGCGGTATAATTTCAAATAACCCTGGATGCTGATTAAAATTCAATGCGAACCCAAAAAAAACTGATGAGCTGCTAATGCCTGAGGAGCTCTGGCCGCAGGTACAGGCAGCTTACCTCACTGGCAAGCAGCCAACTTTCATCCAGGTTGCAGCAGCAGAAAATCTAATACAGATGACTTCATCATTTTTGCCTAGTGACCTTTCTGGCAACCTGTCTTACTCCACTCCTCCCTCCCCTACTCCCCTCCTCCTATACAGCCTTACCAGAGTCTCTGCAGCTCTTTAAATGCACACCCTGCCATTCTCTGGCTTTGTATTTTTCTCTCACCTTGCCTCCCTTCCCACCGCACCTCCTCCTGTCCTCCCACGCCACACTCCCCCCTCTCCCTCCTCCCAAGGGCATTATTTAGAGCCAGGCTGAACATAGCTTCAAGGTTAAGTGACAGCTCCTCTCCCACCCAAAAACTCTGCTGAGTTGCGCTCCGTTGTCGCCGCCATCACCGCACTCATTTGGCAGCACTGATCACATCTCATCCCAAAACCAATGGGTCCTTGGCCGCGGCCGCAGGTGACGGTAAGCGCAGGCAATCAATAGGTTTCACTGTGGCCCTGCTGGCGATTGTGAATGAAACTCAATTTTATTTTGCAAGATTGTGCATTTATTAGATGGCTGGATACTGATGGCAGTATTGGCAGGCTGCTCCAGTATACACACACACACACACACACAGTGGATGGAACTGGTTTAATGGTAAAGGCTGTAATTCAGCTATACGTGGATCAATCTATTTTTAAGGAAATTACCACTGTACGGAATTCAGCATGTAAGAGATGGTTGTTTTATAATTCTTTGTTTACTGCTGGCTTTTGAAAGCTTTATTTTGATCTCTATTTCCACCATTTGTCCTTTACTTTTAAAAGAAGGGGATATTATTTAATTGGTTGGCAGTCCCCAAAAAAAAAAAAAAAAAAAAAATCAGACAAATGGTTTAACCCATTAAACTCTAGTCTATTTATTGTTTTGGTTTTAAGTTCCACCTGGGAAAAAAAATCCTCTGTGAATAGAAAAACCTTGGGCTCTATGGATAAGAGGCACTTGTCTCAGCCAGAGAGAGATTTAAAAAAAAAAATACAGTTTGAACTCAGTTAGTGACATGATAAAGAACAAAAATCTACAAAATACTGTGTTAAAGGATCACATGACTTTTAACCAGATTCAACATTCAATACACAAAAGGCAAACTTCTATATTTCCTTGGTTACCACAGTTACACCTCCTTGGTTACCAGGGTTATGCACCTAGCAACAGTAACCGCAGAGCACTTTTGCACACAGTCACATGTCATCTCTTCCTGATGCTGAGGGACTCCTTTTGACTCTCTGACTATTGCACACATTGAAAAAATTATGATAAAGGTGTTTCACTGTGAAGCCTAGGAGGTCCTGACCTCCTATGACTTCAAGTGGGACCAGGTTAGATTTAATACAAGACATTAAGCGTAACATTGTTTCCATGCTTTTTTTTAAACACAGCAGTAGTAGTAGTTTCATTTCACAGCCTTTGAATGGCTGGCAGTAGGTTGCCTGGTTCAGGCACAGGCACCTCCATGAAAAGAATAGCCAGTCTTAGCTAATCCAAAGCTAATCAGACAAAAAGTGACAAAAATGAATCAAAAGTCATGCTACAAATGTGGTGGACGTGGAGGTGGTGAGGGGCAAGAAGAAAGGACCTTTTATTGCAAAATAGCACAGATAAGTCATCTTATTCTTTTTGACTTCCCCTCTCAAAATATGCTTATGTGTCAATGCTAAAATGCTGCCAGTGCAGCCTAAAACACAACTGGTCCTCATCTATCTTTTCTCACTCCTTTCTTTTCTCTCAGTTTGTCTTGTGCTTTCTTTCTTTTCACTCTGCTTTGCAGCTCTGGGGATGAGGTCAGGTGTTTTCAAGGTGTTTGGGAACAAGTCATCTATGTTTACTGGCCCCACCGCGCCAAGTCTAGGGCTTTACTTACAGGTCCGGAGGCTGATGTCCACTTTAGGGAGGTAGCTGGGGAGGGATTTAGTGGGATCATTAAAGTGAGAGGAGAGGCCACTGCAGAATTGCAGGAGCCTCTGACAAAGAACACAGCTGGAAATACTAAGTGTGGAAATAGACCCATTACCTGGTTCAGTACCTGTGCACACACACACACACACACACACACACACACACACACACACACACACACACACATATATTGTAAATGGGGAGTCTTCTTCATACATGAAAGTTAGTCACAGAATTCCACAGGGTTCTGTTCTGGAATCAATACTAGTTACATCATGCATGCTCACCTTATGGAATTTTATTGAAAAACACTGCATATATTTTAATTGCTATATAGATGATACCCAGCTATTTTCATCCATGAAGCCATGAATCCATTAATTAAACAGCAGACATGTCTTAAAGACATACAGGCATGGATGACTGCTAAATTTCTACTCCCAAATTCCAATTACAGATTAACTAAGGATATTACACTCAGCCCTAAAATCTAAGAAATATGGCATCTAACCAGATACGTACTCTGGATGGCATTACCTTGGTCTCCAGCAGCACTCCTGGAGTCCTGGAATCCTGGAGTCACCAGGATTTGTCCTTCAATGCCCACATTAAACAAAAATGGAGAACTACTTTGTTTCATCTGTGCAAAATTGCCAAAATTAGAAACTTCCTGTCTCAGAGTGGCACTGAAAAGCTAGTTCATACATTTATTACTTCTTGGTTTGACTGTTGTAATTCATTATCAAGCTGCTCTAAAAGCTCCCTGAAAAGCCTTCTTCCTGTTCAAAGGAAGTTCTTTCTTACCACTGTTGCCAAGTGCTTGCTCGTAGGAGATTGATTGTTGGGGTTTTCTCTTTAATATTGTAAAGTCTTTACCCTACAATATACTTTAAACTGCCTTGAGGTGACTGTTCTTGTGAATTGGTGCAATATAAGTATAAATTCTGAAAAAGACAAGAACTTTTTCACAATACTTTAATTTTCTCTCTGTTTACTGACTCCACTGCACCAGGTCGAATACCTGCAGTCACAGTATGAGGACTAACTGAACCATGCTGAAAATTCAATGTGATTTTTTTTTTCACCTGAGCAAAAACATTGCCAACTTGTTTTTTTGATGTGTAAATTTCTCAGCTTGGCACCCTCGAGAGCTTAACTGTTATCCAGCAACCATCTGTCTTTGACTGAGATATTGTGCAGATCAATATTACTGAGGTTCATACTGAGCAGTGAGGACAACCTGGAGACCAACATGCCTGGCAATGTGGCGCTTTAATGAAGGCAATGTAGTCAGCTGAGGACACGAACAATTGAATTATTACTTTCATATGCAGGCGGAGGGAAAAGGAGGAGGAAGTAAAGGTGGAAATGAGTTGAACTCTCCTCCTGTCCCTGCTCATTTTTATCTCCAAATTAACTAACCCTGTCTTTGCATGTACTGTAATAACTGTAAATCACAGCATTTGAGGAAATGATTTTGCTATTTCCAAAGGGCACAGAAGCCACTGAGGTGAATAGCAAGATATGGGATCAAAGAGAAGTAAAAGACTAATTAGAAAGCATTAATAATTAGTTATAGGGGTCTCAGGGTCATGGCCACCAATCCAGAAGTTAATAGATGAAGGAAAACTCAGCCCAGTGACATCCCATTGACACGGCTGCTTATTGTGTCTCAATATGCAATTAGACTTCTTATTCATAAGCTTTCCCTCTTTGGCAAAAAAGAACAGATTATCTGAATTACATCTACAAGCCCTGTTACTACAGAGTGGACAGGCTCCTTCACAGTCCTCTCCGGGAGGGGCTCAGCCAGTAAGCAGCCTATTGTGATGCTGAGCTGGGTTTTTTTTTTTTTTTTTTTGTTTCATGACATCAAACCAGATTTCCCTTGTCAATAGCTGTTGTCATAGCGACTCACAGACTGGCTGAGAGAAGTGCTCATTCTCATTGGATGTGGTTAACATTTTATGACTGAGGCAATGTGACTTACTATTTGGTTCATTGTATTCTATTCCTGGCACCTAAAATAGCACATCAGCTGGAATTTTGATTTTGTCAGGAAACTTTTTTTTTTTTTTTTGGCTCTGGCATTTCTCCTGGGTCTTTAGCTGTGAGGAAGAAGCATCTCATCAGTCTTATTTTCATAATGTGATTATAATTGTTGATTAATGCATAACGTACAAGATGAAAATGCAAATCAAGAGGGTGTAGAACTGAGTAAACTTTGTTTCGACCCCTTTTTTCCTACAATATATACACAGTGTTGGAAAGTTTAATATTCAGACTGATAGCTTCAACTCATAATGACCTCATACTATTTTGAATGCATAAGTGTCTCCACACTATCAAGTATGGCTACATGAAGTGCTCTTCAAGTCCCCGGATGATGCGCTTATAATGGTCACAAAGTTGAGTGTGGCATACTGTACACTTCTAACTGTGAATGGTTGCCATCTTGGCAATGTAGCAGGAAGGGAGGAACCACCAAATAATTTTCAACCACTAAAAGGATGTAATGCTGTGGCAACAATAAAGCTTCTTTCACCTGCTCCCCTATTTGCAAGGAACTGCCACAGAAGATCGATGCTCATCCTGATGCAGCTCTCCCAGGATTCTGTGTCTCCTCTCGGTCTCAAACCAGGGATTGTCATATAACGCTGTGTGGCAGTCAGGATATGGACCCAGAATGCAGGACTCAGAAGACAAAACATGAACTCAATACACAGCTTTTATTCCTGGTGACCATAGGAAAAAAACAAAGCATACACGGAGCAGGCCAAAACAAACTGGAAACACAAAACTGAAGGACGTGACGAAGGACAAGGGGAAATTCAGACAAATGCACACCAGTTTATGAGGAGAGAGGAAAGAGGTGGGAGGACAGCTGGAACAAATCACAGAAAATGAGACAAGGGAAGTGAAATACAACACACGAGCGACAGGGGACCATCAACACTGGGACAGCGACTCAGTCATCCAAACTTGACACGGAGACAAAAGACAGACATGGAGAGAAAACTGGGGGAACAGAACGGGAACACGGAAGGGAATCAACAAACATAAACAAAGAACTAAATGCATAAATAACAATGAGACTAAAAAGCATCAGAACATCATGATAAACAGAAGACCATAATCAATATAGAACTAAAACATAATCCCCTCACAAAACCCTAAATAAATCATGAACCCACAAAACTCAGCAACTCTGAGTTCAAGACCTAAATGATATTGACGACTTAAATATTATGTGTGATAAGAGGTACAACAAATTTAAACTGTTCTAAAAATGCAGTAGCAGTATAACTAGTGGCGATTTTAGTGTCTGTCCTAGACAAAATTCATAACCAACATTCATCACCGTTGTGTTTTTTTTCTCCTTTCCCTCTTTTTTTTTCTTTTTTCACTCCCAGGAGGATATCTCGCCTTGATTTTTGCTGAGTGGATTTCATTGCTGCCATTTGGTTTGTTGAAACAGAATCGTGCACTGGAATGAATGAAGTCAGGTGGGGGCATCTTAAGCCTTGATTATACTCTGTTGCGGACATGGACACAAACACAGACAGCTGGAGACACGACAGCTGAGTACTCATTTCTGTTATGCTTCTTTGAAGTCCACCGCCTGGGGCGCATCTATAGTTAGTGCATTGTAAAGTAAATTCTCCACAGATGAGTCCACACTATCACAAAAAATTGGCAGACACTCAGGCATCCACACGGACCCTTGCACACACTGTCTGATGACGAAATTTACATTACATGGACCCTAGCAGACCCTAGCAGACACAGATATGAAAAGTGTAATCAAGACTTTAGGGAAGTCGGGTCTCTCCTACTGTCACTGCACTATCACTGCTGTGGTTTCAAATTTGTTAGCCCTCAGGGGCCCCCCATCGGCCTGGAGTCCCAAGCAGATACCTGCCTTTCCCTGGTGGCAAGTGATGCCTCTAAGTAAAACACTGAGGGCATCATTTCTAGTAAGTGCGCAACTAGCTGTCCTCTATTTGAGACAAATAATAATAAAAAACCACTGAATTAGAAGGCCACGTGCTTAGTGAATACCTCAGGCAGCAGAAACCTGAGAACAGAGGAGGAGCAAGAACAGGGACCGTCATGGAACGACAGGCCCCTGCACGGTATGTACCACTGGTATATAGAAGAAGTGGCTGATACCGAAAAATCCTACCAATGGCTGGACAAAGCTCGACTGAAAGATAGCACAGAGGCACTAATCATGGCAGCACAGGAATAAGTCCTAAGCACAAGATTGATAGACGCTGGGGTCTACCACACCAGGCAAGACTCTAGGTGTGCAGAGATGCCTAGAACCGTACAAGATCAAGAGGACCCTATGAGCCTTCATCAGGATTCAATGGGGATCTGGAAAACAACACTGCCAACTTCAAGCCAATTGCACAAGCCACCATCACGTGCGGGATTTATCAAGGAGATGCTCTGTCCCCAAGGCTGCTGTCCATAGTCCTGAATCCCTTCAGCCAGATCATTAACAAGACCGGCTACAGAATGAAGCAAACATCAGCCACCTTGTGTACATGGATGACATCAAGCTGTATGCCAGGAGTGAACAAGACATCGATTCACTGATCCACACCACTAGAAGTGTAGTTGGATCGTAACAAAGAGAGGGAAGGTAGTCAGAACTGAGGGGATTGCACTACCAGAAGGCACCATTGCGTACATTGAGGGTAGCTGCAAGTACCTTAGAATCCCAGGGGCAAATGGGAACCATGAAGAGGCCACTAGGAATGCTGCAGCTGCCAAGTACCTGCAGAGAGTAAGTCAAGTCCTGAGGAGTCAACTGAATGGGAAGAACCAGATCCGAGCAATCAACTCATACACCATGCCTGGCATCAGATACCGTGCAGGGATAATAAGCTGGCCAAAGGAGGAGATATAAGCCGCTGACATCAAGACAAGAAAGTTCCTTACCATGCATGCAGGGTTTCCCCCCAAATCCAGCACTCTGAGATTATACAGAAGGAAGGAGGCTGAGGACTAGTGAGTGCCAGAACCAGATGAGATCTCTGTCCAGAAGAGTGCAGTCCTAGGAACAGCTAAGATACTGCGCAGGACGCTCAAGCTCCCAGGCCTCTGGTAGAGTCCAGGTACAGGTTGCCAATCTATTGCAGGGAAAAATAAGCACATGCCCTGAAAATAAACACAAACAAATAAACATGTTTGCCTTTTTATTAAAAAATGAGTGTAAAATGAACCTTTAATCTATTTAATAATTTCTGGAATATTTAAATCCAGTTGATGATACAATGCACAGTATATAATACTGTTTCAGGTTAGGTTTTAGGTTTCCTTTCATAAAAGCATTTCTGAATATATATTGCAGCATGCAATTCTCCAAACAGGCTATGGTGAAGAAAAAAATTTAGTAAAAAAAAAAAAAAACCCTGACCTTACCTTTTGACATCTGTGGTCCAGATTAATCAATGCAGTGACATTGTGGTTAGCTTTTTGCCTCAGTACTCTTTTGGTGAAATAGACCTGGCAAGGAATTTGGCTGTGAAAGAAAAGAGCAGACTTCTTCATTTTTCTTGATGTGCTGCATGAGGAAAACAAAACCCAATGAGCAAAAGATGACGTCATTTACATCAAATGGGGGTGACACCAAAGATAATTCTCTCCAGGAAGATACTAAACCAATGTAGATCTTAGAACAGATGAGCCTCTCCGGCGAAGCAAACAACAAAAATAGAACTCCATTAGGAATAAATTGGAAATTGGCTCAGATAATAGTGAAGTAATTTGATCTGAGGAGAGATTTATTGCTTTCAGCAGAGCTTTTTACCAATTTAACTAGACATTAATATGATAGATTGTTTACTCAAATCTTGAGCATGATTTTGCTCATTATAAACATGCCAATCTTGAAGCCCTATCACGCTGTCAAGTTTGTTAGAACAAGGAGCTATTTCAGTTTGGAGATGGAGAATTGTGTATGTACGCTCATGTCAGAAAGTGCTGTTGTAGCAATTCCTTGCATGAAAACAATGAAGCAGTGCTCAAAAAGCCAGTGATACACATGACCATGCCTGTGTGGAAATCATTTCACAAACCTTTTAATACTTCAGTAGAAACAGAAAGTAAAGCAAAAATCAAACCAGCTGTATGCACTCATAAAACAAACAAAAAAAAACTTTTTCCACACAAGCTCTCAAAATACAATATACAAAAGGAGTGGCATCTCACAGATTTGAAAATGAAGTCTTGATAGGAGTGAAATAGTTCCAGGAACATCTGAGGAAACAGTTTAGCCAGTGGCATATGGTGACTTTTACAGAATCGTAAGCAGAAGAGATGATCTCTGCAGGGGGATTAAAAATATTAAAGATAGCATTTAAAAATTACGGTGGTGTATGCACAAAACAGCTGGTTAAACATAGCATGTCTGGTCAACCAAGTGATTTCCCCCCATATTTGGTATCTGAAAATGTTAATGCAGCCTGCACCTGAACTTGCCTGTGTCATGTTCCGAGAAAAAAAAGGACTCAAATGAGGTCACTGCAAATAAAAGTTTCCAGAGTTTATTTTGCACAATGTGAATGCAGTGAAAACAGAGGAGGGGAGGATGGCTGGGGCTCAGGTTGGTCAGCATGGCAAGGCAGGTGGCAAACACACACACAAAATCCAGGCATCCTTAAGTCCAAGGGTCAAGATAGGCTTGGTTCTGCTTAAAAATGAGAGTTAATTCCGCATGAAGTAAATCTTTCAAAAGGCAGAGCAAGAGAAAGAGCCGACAGAGGCACCTTGCTGATGCAATGATCCGACAAAGACTGAATGAAGATTCTTTCCCAGCTTAAATATCCGCTTAATGAGCGCTCATGAAGAACGATAAGAACAGTCAGTAAAGAGTAACTTCAAACAGGTGTGTAAGTCACCACAGGAGCGTTATGGATCCATGTGCGGTACGACCATCAAGACCCGCCTTGACATGAGACACACCCACAACAAAACAACAAACAAAACAACAAGGAAACCAACACACGAGAGGAAGCCAGACCGTAGAGTGCGGGGCCCATGACAGCCTGTTTTTATCAAACCCAACACTGTTAGAGCTGATGGTCCTGTCTTCATGATCTGAGTGGTCTCTGTGAATGTTTTCAATGCTAATGTGCAAAGGACTAATTAAAGGATTCTTCACACTACATGAAGTCCTCTATATCACACATATGGGCCACAGAGATTATTAAGAGCGAACTTATATGCAGAGATGATAAATCACAGTGTAATTTGCTTGTTTACTTGCTACTGCTGCTTCGGTTTTCACACATATCAGCACATGTGTAAATTAACTTGCAGATCGTAACTAACAGGAGTAGCTTGTCCAGCACACTGGCCTCCCATCAGTCTCCCATCAAAGTGCACAGGTTTATCCACAGTGTGCATGTTAACAGGACAGGGTTGTGCACATGAAAATGCCCAATACAGCCACAACATGTGAGTAACATACAGGATGGATGCAAACAGGTAAATGAGATTCTTTGTAGAGCTGAACACTGTTTCAGCTATAAGAAAAGAGAATTACTTTCATTTTGACATGTTTTAACTGATGACTAATTTTAGATTTAACTGGGCATGCACTGCTAGCCTTGCTTGCCCTGACAGAACACCAATTAGGTTGGAGTTTGTAAAAATGACTTCACGTTGGCTTTATTAGCATTAATTTAGACTGTCATTCCAAAGTCACAAGTTGCTTTTTTAAATTTTCTTTTTTTTTGTTGTACAGCGAGGAGCAGGAGTGGCCAATCAACACACTCTTTCTGAACTTCCCTGGCAAAGTGAAACAGTATGAAGTGTGAGAATCCGTGCATGTACGTGTGTGTTTATAGTACATATATTGCATCATTTCAAGTAAAGTTTGATTTCGTGTAACTGCAAAAGAAAAATGCATCCTATAAAGATTAATATCGTTTACAAACTGGGAAGCAATCATTAATACAAAATTTGGGGAATGAGGAGGCCAAAGTAACATGACTTTTGTTAGGTGTGTTGTTGTCATGTTTCCAGGTTCTTCTTGTGATGTTTGTACTGTTTTGGTGTCTGTTTTGAGTTTCCTAATTGTTGAGTGATTTTTTTTCTTGTGTTTTCATTATGTTATTATGTTTGTAGTTTCTCCAGTGTTTCCCTGCACTCACAGAAATGATTCATGGCAGAGTTAAGTTTTATGCAATTACATCTATTTGATTTTATTTAAAAACTCAT
>JAVDPK010000866.1:1022124-1035388 GCA_034780415.1 Cichlasoma orientale | reverse complement strand
TGAAGGACATTCGAAGCTCTTCTTTGGATGCTGGCTGCCTTTTGTTAGATTCTGTGTCAACATTATTCCTGCACCTCCACATTACTGCTTCAGTAATGTGGAGGTGCAGGCCACCCTGCACTCTGGGGAGGCCAGTCCATGACTGATAGTATGGCATTGTGTGTTCTTCCATTGTGTGTCTGAGATCACTGTCATGCTGAAAAATGAAGTTGTTGCCTATCTGATCTGTTTTCCAGATGGTATTGCGTGGTGGATAAAAATCTGATGGTACTTTTCATATTTTCATCAATTTTGACAAACTCTCCAAAACCTCTGGCTGAAATGCAGCCACGTTTTACAGATGGCTTAAGGCGCTCACTGTTGTACCGCTCTCCTGACCATCTCAGTACATACTGACAATAATTTAATAATTTAAACACAAAATTTCAAATTTGGATTCATCCCTCCATCAGACCTGTTGCCACTTTTCAGTCTAGTTCTTGTGTAATGTGGCATACCTCCACCTTTTCTCCCTGTTTCCCTTCCTTAAGAATGACTTCTTGACAGCCGCCCTTCCACTGCGGGCATTTCTGATGAGGCTTCAGTGAACAGTAGATGGATCAAGTGAAGGGCCTTTTTTTCCCCATTTTTTTAATGGCATAACTTTCAGATACTGTTCATCTGCTGCAGATCGTTTTATGGGTCTGTCACGTCGTCTCCGCTTGTCCAGTTTCTTCAGATATTTCAAGGACAAACTGCACACCATGCTAAGATATGCCAAGTTTTTGGTTGATAGCTCTGAGAATCACCCTGTTGTTGCAAAAATACTATTTTATGCCCGTCAAATTGTGCTCGCTTTGGCATTTTTTGTACATTCAGCTAAAGAAATGTGAAGAAATTGTGCTTTTGCGACAGGCTGCTAGTAACAAAGTGCCTAAAGATACAATTTAAAATGTTTTCTTTGTTAAGTTGCCTGTTATGTATAGACACAACACTGGTTCATCCCTTGAGTTAGGTGCCTTTTTTTATGCTTGAATGATTCATAGGTCAGTGTTAAGTGGTTCAACATAAAAATAAACAAAAAATAAATTCCTGTGAAAATGGTCAGCTACAAAGACCAGACTGAAAATTAGTAAAAAATTAGCCAATGTCCAAAAAAAAAAAAAAAAACCAACCTTTGAAAGACTTTCAGACAGCCTGGAGAACTATTTCTTTCTTTTTTTAAATTACAAGACAGTCTGAAGGCAAAATCTTAACAAATGAGGGGTGGCTCGAGACTAAAAAGAAATATCTGTTCTCTAAGGTCCAGGTCAATCAGTGTAGTCACACAGTGTTACTGCCTCAGTGCTCCTCTGGTAAAATAGATCTAAAAACTGTCATCTTTCTTGATGCATTGCATCAGGATGGCAAAAGTAAAAAAGGTAAAAGATGACATCACAAATATCAAACCCAGCTCAGTGATACCAAAGGTATCTCTCCAGGAAAGTATTAAAACAATGCAGATCCCCTGACAGATGAGACTGCGAGGCAGCACGAGCACATCAAAAATAGATGTGCATTAGGAATAAATTGGAAATCAGCTGAGATAATAGTGAAGTAATTTGATCTGAGCTGAGTGTTATGGCTTTTAGCAAAGCTTCTTTTTTTTTTTTTTTACCAGTTTGAATAGACATTAATAATGACAGATTGTTTACTCAAATCCAAATATGATTCTGCTCATTATAAACATGCCAGTCTTGGAACATTATCATAGTGTATTTAACCAAAGAGATATTTCAGTTTAATCCAATTACCCATCACTTATTTAAAAAAAAAAAAAAAAGAAACAAAGAGGAGTGAAGCTGGAGAGTAAATTATTACAACAGACAGAAGTAGGCAGAAATGTATGTATTTTTTGCATCATTCATGATGTAACTACTTTGACTGTGTCTATGGGGAATATTGCCACAGTGCACAAACAAAGCTTTGTTTCCACGGAGTCTAAACTGATGACTGTGGAGCTCTAAAGTCTGATATGAGGTTATCCGGTCCATCTGCTAGCAGAGTGCTGTGTCTCAAGCTGTGAATCTGCATGTACTTGTAAAGCAAGATAAGAAAGATCCTTAAGAGACAAAACCTTCCAGTTAGCGAGTAGCTTTTGTCGATTTTGCTGTTCCGTCGCTCCCGTTTGTGTACAGCTTTGAGTATATCCCCTAAAGTGCCGTCAGTATCCAACACTGGTATTTTAATTAAACATTAATTTACACAACAAAAATCTGTTTTGTGACAGTATTTTATACAGATTTACTTAGCTACAAAGTGTACTTAGTTACTTAGTAACTTAGTTAGTTACAGCAGAGCCTTGCATCCTTCAGATGCCCTCTGTGGTGCAGCTGTCCCTGTTCATCTTGGGACAGGCATGAGGGGTACATTAGTTTAAATCAAAAAAGTCTGTTGAAGGAAAAAATAACACATGACAGCCAACGCATCATTTAACTTCAAACCTGCTGCCACGAAGTGAAAATGCAACAATCGGTTAACATTGTTGTCTGTTATTCTTTGTTGAGCTGAATAACTTCAGGAGTCATGTAACTTTTGTCCGCAGCACAATATTATATCACTTACCATGTTTTGGTTTCCATGCTTGCATGCAGCCATGCTGGGGGACGATCTCTTGTCCGCACATGAACTCATCACACAGGAAGCAGGACAGGAAATCGAGTGCCACATTTTGTAATTTGGACAGTTTGTGCTTTTGGCAATCAGCAATGCCAAAAGCCAGATTTATTTTTAATACAATTTCTCTTGGGAGTGCAAAGGGGAAAAAAACATGAAACACAAAGCTAGGGACAAAAAAACAAACAAACTGGATGACTCATTTTTAATGAAATGCTACCAACTTTTACCATAGAAAATATCTGCGTATGCCTCTGGGTATTTTAAGTGCTTTTGTGGTTCTAATGAGGAAATTATGTATTTAAGTCTGTATACTTAGGAATGAAAATAGCGTCCTCTGAAACTCAGCTACACTGAGACAGCAAAAAGAAAAAAAGAAAGAAAAAAAAAAGAAGCTTTGGCAGAAATGGAAAGTGACGGACAGATAAACTGAGTTTACCCAGAACAATCAGTGACCTCTCTGCCTCCATGAAACCCCTTTAACTACAAGTGTCAACATTTGTGTTTGGTCTTGCCATGAATAACACCTCCATCCGAGGCTGTTAAACCAATCAGATTATTCTTTTTGAAGGCGAACACAGACGGATCGTGGTTTCATCAGCTGAGTAAGAACTGTGTTGTTGTTCCAAGGCACAGAACTTTCTAAACAGCTTACGAAACAATCGATTTGGCCTGTCATTGTCATCCTGAGTGCAGCATTTTTGCTCGTAGCTCAGAGATGTCTGAACGAGTTCGCTGCACTCAAATGGCCTCCACAGTCACCAGATCTCAGTCCAACACTGCACCTTTGGGATGTGGTGGAACTGGAGGCTCACTTCATGGATGAGCAGCCAACAAGTCTGCAGCAACTGTGTGACGATGTAAATATGGACCACTAGATTGATCTGCATGTCAATATGGATGAAAATGTCGTTTCCAGCACCTTGTTGAATCAGTGCCATGAAGAATTGAGGCAGTTCTGAAGGCCAAAGAGGGTCCAGCCGTCTTACAAATAACCACTCACTGACAGCCTGAAGTCTGATAAATGAAAGGGATGATTTTTGTAGGTCAAATCATGAAAGAATTTATTGCTTAAAACAGATAATCTGAGCTAAAACTACTAGATAATCTCATTCATAAAGAAAATGTGTGACTGCAGATAAGTCTGTCTGGCCCCTTTTCTAACTTATCTCATAAACTGTTGCTAAATCCTGATTGGTGCACATGTACGTGTGACATAATATTTTTCCAGCAGACTACTACCACTTTAAAACTGTTAACAGACAGAAAAGGTTCTAATTCAGGCAGATTATTAGTGTGTTAATGGAGAGGAGGCATGATAAATCAGAGTGGTTATGTTGCACTGCTCACCTGCCAGGTGTGAATGCATCGATCCTTTGTTATACCTGACAGATGACAGGTTGCTTCTGCTTTTTTACATTAGGCTATTTATTTCCGTATGTGTAGGATTTATGGGCACATTGTGTTCATAAACCCGGCGTCTTAAATTTTTATTTCCTGTACAGCATTTTAAAATGTATATGTGCAGCATAAACCATTTCATTGCGCATCTCTTTGTGCACACTCTGCCACAGACACATTCTCCACAATACAAGTACTTAAAGTTAAAAAAAAAAAAAAAAAGTGGAATGATTCCTATTATTAAACCCAGATTTCTGTCACCGGAGAGGTGAACAAGGAGGTGCAGCAAATACGCGAAGGGTGACAGCACTGATGGAAAGGAAAACAGCTGCCTATAAATAACATCAACAAATTCACCGGCCCTTGTAAAAAATGATGATAGAATGCGTTTGAACCCTGAATGCCAAGTAAAAGGAGCGACAGATATACGGTGTACAGCTAACCAACAATAATTGGCTTCTTCTCACGTCGTGCTCTGCAGTTCGTCTTTTACGGGAGAAAGTTATAAAAATAAGGTTACCTGTGTGCGAGGGGCAGAGAATTGTGGTAATTGGAGGCTGCGTGCATAATTCCATCAAATTTAAAAAGATCTCCAGCACCTCTGGACCTGTTGTCACTGATTTTCAGTCCAGTTCTTGTGTATCGTGGCATACCTCAGCCTTTTCTCCCTGTTTCCCTTCCTTAAGAATGGCTTCTTAACAGCCATCCTTGGGATTTTCCATAGATTCAATTAAAGAAATGGGAATAAATTATGTGTTTGGCACAGGCTTTTAGTAACAAAGTTCCTAAAGATACCATTTAAAATTGATTCTTTGTAAAGTTGTCTGCTGTGTGTAGACAAAACACTGGTTCATCCTTTCCATTACGTGCTTTTTCTTTCTTTCTTTCTTTCTTTCTTTTTAATGATTTATATGTCAGTGTTAAGTGACAAACAAACAAAAAGCGACATTCTTCTGAAAATGAAAATGATCAGGTACAAGGACTGGACAGGAAATGACTGAAAAAGAGCAGCCAATGTCCAAAGAAACACTTTGGACCACTATCAGAAAGCCTGAAGAGCTAATATTCAAGACCACTTTAAAAGATTATATAAAGTCTGGCTCCTTGGAAACAAAATATAAAGAAATGGATACTTTTATTTTTTTTTTTAGGGTTCATTGTAAATCGTTTCAAATGAATGGAGCATAGAAACCAAAAGCTATTTTTTTCAAGCTGTGCACAGATTTGAACTTGCTGTGATAGTCAGTCATTTGACATTGGATTTGACACTTGATCTGGCCCGCAGTGCTACGCTAGTATAGAAGTGATGTAAGAATGGCAGCTTCCCACTGAGCACCTCCGATAAACAATAATATTATGCCTATCACATCTTTTAGACGGACAAAATCATCCAAATCTTTTATATAAGATGCAATAATGAGTGCAATAAATATCCAATAAAAAGCGTTAGGCAAGAATGATTCTCACCATCCAAGGGCTTAAGATTGTAGGCAGAGGCATTTTTGTATGAGAAGCAATGATTTTGTCTTACTTTCTAAACATGATTGTTGCCTTTCTAAATGGGAAGGTGCAGTCAGTAACTCTCTCTGTCTTTGTACAGTGGAACTTTACTCCAGAGGTGTTGGTAAGTGGAACTTCTCTTTGCTGTCTTCTCCACAGACATGAGCTGCGTTTTTGTGTATTCCTGTCTTGGTAAGTAAGAGGAACAGACCAAAGAAAAGTTGGGAAAAAACTGCTAAATGATCATCTGTGTACTGAGTTAAAGAGACACTGGCCATTTTTAGGATATGTCATTTTATCCCTTGGTCATGTTCCACTGGCAGGGATGTAAAGCACTATACCATCTCTGCACATAGACATGGTTTCTAGCTGCATGTGTGTTTGAGGGAGCAGTCAGCCTTGCACTGAGTGACCTTGTTTAATTCAGTGCATCCAATGCAGCACACTCACACAGCCACACACAGCCAGAGGCGTGAGGCACGCAAACACACAGTCATACACGCACACGCTTACAGTGATGCACGCAGACACACATCACGGACAGGCAAACACACACACACAATCGCGCTAACCCTGAGGCCGAGGACATATTTTGTCATTGGTGCCTATCAACAGATATAAACCACAGACGAGTAACGTGTCTGTGTGGGCTGCAAGTCTACAGAGGATTTTTCATCTGGTCCGTGATTATGTCCTTGTGCTGCATATACAGTATGTTACCACGGCACACTGTGTGTGCTCTTCATCTCAGCCAGGCAGAGACGAGTGGGAATCAAGAAATTGCTCTGATCATTTCTTACTAGACTCATGATTCATATGATAATGTGGACAAATCCATACAAAGAAAAACAACCCCTCACTAGCTCTCTTTATTCACCTTAGAATACCCTACCTGCTACAAAAACACAATTCGGGGGGGGGACTTGTGTGAAACTGAGCAAATTAAACTGAAGGGGCAGTGTATGGCAATAATGAGAGTAATGAAAGATCCAGCAGATGGTGGAGAAACAGACAACTTAACATCTAGAAAAGCTTCCTTTATGGAACCAGCCAATCCAACTGGTGAGTTCCTACGGTGAGGAGCAGGAGCGGCCAATCAACACGCTCATTCTGAGCCTTGGCAACAACCTCCCAGGCAAAGCGAAACAGTAGTGTGAAGTGTGTGTGTGTGTGTGTGTGTGTGTGTGTGTGTGTGTGTGTGTGTGTGTGTGTGTGTGTGTGTGTGTGTGTGTGGGATTGTCTTAACATCTGTGTGAGTGAAAAGTGTGAGTGTGCGGCTCATAACGTCACCTACAAAGTCTGTCTGCCTCGTCTCCTCTGTATTCAGGTCTCGTGTGGGAGCTGGTATGTCTGTTCTGATCTGCGGTGCACACTGATCACTAAGGCTGGCTGTGTTCATGCCATGAGTGACAGATTAATTGATGACCTCATGAATGCATTATTACAGTCTTCTTTAAACGCACAACTCACACAGCATAGTACAGACACAGGTGTGAGCCTGCATAAATACAATCCAGCGGAAAATTTGCCCAAGTTGGATCAGGCAGAAATTGATTGTAGAACAGCTGATGTACAGATAGCGGTCCCCTCTGGCAACAGTGAAACCAATATAAATCCAGCAAAGGGCTAAAGGGAACTTTTGCTTTTTCTGAGTAAAGGAAGATCAATGTGAGGTAGATTTTTTTTTTTTTTGATCTAGCCAAGACAGACATTCCTCTGTCTGTGAGATGACAGCAGTAAAAAGCTGCTTTACTGAGCGAGTAACTTGAAAGATACACTGTAGGCATGGTGGCCATGTACAAAGCAGATAGATAAGCTGCAATAAATAGACTGCAAGCCAGACCACAAAATCATGATGGATACTCAAATCAGTTTCAAACACGAGCGAGCAGCTATTGCAATTCTCACCGCAGTTAAGGCACCATGCATGTTTCATATCCTTTTCAGTACTTCACGAGACAGTTGTTTGACCTCTTCTTTAAATCAAACATACTTTAATTGTGAGTTGCAAATCATACTGACAGCCTGGAAAACGCACATGAAATATAAGCATAAATGTACCTTTAAATTGCAGAATTACTAGAACTAAAAGATACACCAACTAGAAAATTACCATAAATCACTAAAAACTAGTTGCTAATCTACTATTAGCATAAGTGTAGGCAATAATCATAGCATTTGCATCAGCTGGGTTGGGCTGATGGATGGATGGATGGATGGATGGACTAGTAGTAAAGACAAAGTGACACATTGCCAAACCCTGCACTGTCCAAAAAAAAACAACCCAAAATTGTGTATTAGAAATCCTAAAGCTCATTGATTATTGTGATATATTTGCTTGTTTAACCTGCAGAAAAGTTTAAAAACGCATGTCATGGTTTTACAGTGAGTTGAGGTCAGGACTAATTTTATATTTCTATGGACCAGAACCAATAAAGCTAAACTACATCCTAGCTTTGCCCTCATATTTGCAGTCAAACCACTCCTTTAATTCTCTATTGTGTTGTGTTGTCTACCATCCATTCGTTCGATAGCTGCATGAACCATAGTTTGGTTTCAGACAGCTGATTGTTGGAGAAGTCAGGGACAGGAACCCTACTATATCTTTCCTCCTGCCAAACAATATGCTGCCTGCTTCAGGTTCATTTGTGTATTAACCTGTTGGTTTGGTATCCTTGAGGAAGAAATTGAACAGTTGGATTCTGACAGAGCTTGACAGTGGCCACAGAGGGAAAATATTTGGAGGCCATGTTTTGCTAAATTGAGTGCATAACATACATATACATTTTGATTGAATATTGTAGGAATGGACTGCAGGCAGTGGCAGTGCTGCTTCAGCACCATGGACAGTGCCATGCCTCTGCAGACCTTACGCAGCCCACTATGGAATTACCCACTGTTTCTTAGCCTGATAGCAGAGAGCTGTGTGATGGATGTAGGCTACTTTATATTTTAAGACCGAAGAAGTCCTGTAACCTTCAATGCGCACGTGTGCGTTTCAGAGACAGTGACACAGAAAAGGAAAGGGAAGTGGACTCACCGAGTCTACTGCAGGCAGTGTTTCTGAGTTTTTATAACAGCATGAATGCTGTTTTGCCACATTTCGACCTGACTCACATGAACCACTATTTTCTATCAAGCCACGTTCTCAGGATCCATTGATAAGAATATGATTTGACCCATGCATTAGTAAAATATTATTTTTCCAGCTTATATAATTAATTTTGCTACTCACTGTCCACCTCACTATGAAAAGAGACATATCACTTTTATATGTCATAAAATGGGGCGCTCAAACACTTGTGTAGGGTGGCTGTGGATCAGGGTGTAGAGGGGGTTGTATACTAGAAGGTCAGTGGTTCCTCCGATGCATTTTGAAATATCCTCGGGCAAGATACTGAACCCTGAGCTGGCCCCGATGCATCAATGTGAGTGTGTGAACATTAGGTTAAAAGTGCTTAGGCACAGAAAATAAGAACTTGTGGGTGAATGATGCTTGTAATGAGAGAAGTGATACTAGTTCATTTACCATCGTTAACCAAAAACGCTTCAAAGGGTGCACATGAAATAATCAAAACGTGGGAAATAATTTTATCACGTGAACATGCAACAGCATTTTGTGTGCTAGGTGTAAGGAAAAGAGGCCTAAAAATATGTTGTTTTTCCTCACTTCTCTTTCATAAAGTGGTTTCTGAGTGCTGCATTTCTGTCTGTATGCGTGGGACTGATGCTGCAGCACACAGAGACAGGTGTCGTCCCCTTCACTGTGGCCTCTTGCCTCCTCTCTGTGGCATCATCCGGCAAACAGTTGTCAGCCCCGACGGGGGTCTGCGCTCATCACTGGCCCACCAAAAAAAAGGAGAGGGAGATAGTAAGAGAGAGAGAGAGCGGGAGAGAGCGAGAGAGGACTGTCCAAGAGGGAGGAGGAGGAGGAGGAAAGTGTAACAGCGTTTGTCTGCGCACGTGCACTTGTGCATACGCATGTTTGTGTGTGAGTGTACAGTAGCTATGAGTCACACAGTGTGGGGGCTACAATGCATCTGCGCCCAGCACGACAAATGTGTACCGCTTGACTCTTTTTCAAGTCTACAACCACATTCCATATGGTGTCAGCGCTGCACAGTATGATATAGAGCTTGCTCCGTTTTGCTGAATGATGAATGAGATGTAAGAAATTCAGTCACTGGATATTTTATTGTTAATGCGGCCAGTGAACCTAGAGTCTGGAGCGCCATTCAGATGATTCCAGAGTGAAAACAAAAATGCTGTCAGAATGACTCAGCTTAGGGGGGGAAAGGTTGAGAGGTGGAGGTGGGGGGTGGGTGATTTTCTTTTTTTTTTTTCCTCTTTTTTTGCGGTAAATGAGCAGGAATGCAATATTATGAACAGGTGGGTGTAAATGAAAAATGAGCTCATTTGATAATGCGTATTCCTGAGTGAAATCTTTCATGTTTACTCTTCACAATTCATATTCAGTATCATCAGTTATGCTCAGTTGCAAGTGCAGAGGTGATTACTGTCAACTCAAGTGCTGATATGGCACACGGCTTGATGGTGAACAACTGCCACCACCTGGCCAAGTTTAAAATTACACACCTTGACATCATCATTCTGACAGCAGGGACATTTTAAGGATGTCAAGCGCAATTCGAGCGAAATTAACACATAGAATAATTTTATTAGTGCTATTAGAGTGGTTCAGTATAAATAAACTTCACTGGCTTCAACTGAAAACCATTTCAGTGCCGCAACAGTGAATGAATCATTAACCCCTTAAGTGTTTCTTTGGCAAAATGATTTTTTAAACAGCATAGTGAGATTTCTATTTACCTATTGTAGCGCAGGCTCTGCTTTCAGCGAGGTTCTAAATTAAGCATAACAGAGACTCATAAGACATTTTCAATATCATGCTATCAAAAAGCAATTAGCAAATCGCTCACAGTGGAATAAACACAGTTTGTAAATCTTGCCTGTTTTCATCTTGCAGACTGGAAATAATGTTGTTTGTGCTTTGAAACTTGCTCGCCCCGCAGTGTGTTATATTAACTTTGTAATGGACCGGAATGCAGTTGAGCTTACAAAAATTTCTTCGCAATTAGTTGCAACAACAAAAATATATTGCTGTGCAAAAGTCTCGAGCCACCCCTCATTTCTTTAAAATTTTCTCCAGGCGTTCTGAAGGTCTTTCAAAGTTTTTCTTTGGACATTGGTTGCTTTTTCAATCATTTTCAGTCCAGTCTCTGTACCTGACCGTTTTCAGGGGAACGTGCCCTTTTCTTTATGCCCTTAAAAGAAAATTGGGAAAGCTAGACAGGTAGAGGATAAAAGAAGAAGTGGCAGGATCCAAAAACAAACAAAAAAAAAACTATTAGCAGATGATCAGTATCTGAAAGTGATGTCCTTAAGAAAAAGGAAGGACCTGAGAGATGCATCTGGCCCGTCAGTTGAGCCATCTACTGTTCACTGAAGCCGCATCAGAAATGGTCTCAGTGGAAGGGCGGCTGTCAAGAAGCCATTCTTAAGGAAGAGAAACAGGGAGGAAAGGCTGAGGTATGTCACATTACAGAAGAACCTCACTGAAAATCAGTGGCAACAGGTCTTATCGAGTGATGAATCCAAATTTGACATTTTTGGTTCAAATTGTTGTCAGTATGTATGGAAGAGGTCAGGAGGAAATCACAAATACAAATCCCAAAACGCTTCACAATAAAACACAAGAAATAAAAGTATAACACATCATAATAATAATAGAATACAACATAAAACACCAAGTGAATTAAGAGCTTGACTGTATGAAGGAAGAAGAATGATGTTGCAGCAAATCAGAGATACTGGAGAGTTTGGCCGTGTAGGATCCCAGAAGTTAAAACTAATTGATTCTAAAATTTACTGGCAACCAGAGAAGAGAAGCCAAAACTGGAGTGATGTGTGGTCTTCTGTTGGTGGCAGTTAAAAGTCTCGCCTCAGCATTCTGCACAGTGTGAAGGTGATCCAAAGCTGATCTGTTAAAACAAGTAAAAAGACCAGTACAGTAATCCAAACAAGAAGAGATAACAGCATGAATAATCATCTCAAGTTCAGCCTTTGACACCAGCAGGATTTTCTTTCATGAGAATCAGAATTTGAAGTTTCCGCAGACTCTGATATGATGAAAATTAGCCTGTTGGTGTCAGCTGCAGGTGTGGGCAGCAGGAAAGCTAGCACTTAAGAAGAGTAAAATCTTGCGTGCTCCCGTTTCCTGTTGTTGATGACATAGATAAAAGAAGCCAGGCCCTATAGGCCATGAGTGTGACTCTGCAGAGCAACTCGAGTCAGTTTGCATTTAACAGAGATGATGATATAAGCAGTGAAAGTAAGGAACAATGTATATATACACTCACTGTGTGCCCAAGGATTGATGCCTAATATGGTGCATTTCAAAAAAACCACTAATATCCTTGTTTCCTGGATGTCTGCCCATACATTATCGCTCACTGTTTACACTTCACTCACTTAACTTTTGTGCAGAATTTTAAATTAGAACAATAAAATGATTCTCATGATGATTTTGTAATGCATGCGCTGTCTTAAATAATGTGCTGTACCAACAAAGGCCGGGTGAAATAAAATACATTTGGATAGTGAATATAAAAACATACACTGGTTGTCTCCAGGGTTACTGCTGTGGCAATGATTGCCCTCAGAGTATGCATGTAAGTGTGCTATCTCCACCTCCACAGCTACCTAATTATTCCACAGCTGATCTAATGCAGTGTGATGTTCACCCTGGAGACCGTGCAGGCGGGCAGGAGAGCGAGAGATGCTGAATGAGTTTTCTTGAAGAGTTAGGTCATGCAGCCAATGAGTTTTCACTGTCTCGATTTTAGAGCACAAATCATCTTGAGGAATTTGCGTTGTGCCGCAGTCTCTGCGTGGCTACGTGGCACACTCCTGTCACCTTCTGGTGACAGGAGTGTGGGATAAATCATCCTCCTGATGATATGTATGCAGGATAACTGCAGTCATCAGAGGCTGCAGCCATTTTATCAGTCACAACAACAAGCCCTTTAGTATCTCGAGATGAAGAACACACAACATCCATTCAGTGACAAAGTGCTGCTAATCTCTCTATTCATTTTTCATTGTGAAAGCGAGTGTGTATGCATTGCTTTAGGGAGCGTAGCCAGGGGAAAGGGGACGCTGGAAAGAAGGGAGAGGGAGGAGGGAGAGAAGTAAGTACAGTATATGTGGGTGGTGCACTGTTGTCAACAATAAATATTTGCTAAGAAACAGGTTGATCTATAAGAGGTGACACAATAACAGCTGCTAATAAGCCAGGAATGCACAAGTGGAATGAATGCATTAACCTGGTTAACTATTGAAAAGCATCCACGTGGAGGGAGGGTGTTTGTATGTGTAAACGGGCCCGTATCTGAATGTGCGAGTGAGACTGCTACTCGCGCTCAACGGTTTGGCTTTAGGCCCTTTGTGCTGCCCATGTGCGGCACGATGAATGGAAAACCAAGCTCAAGAAGGCGTGCTTAACCAGCCATGGCAACGACCGGCGCGCAGTGATTGTGTATTGCAATAGATCAAACACAATGCCACATTACAGTGCATTAACTTCTGCCATATCAAGGCCGTGAAGTCAGTTGCATTGAAAGGTCAGCTGGCTGAAATGGAATACGCATTTCCATATCAAACTGGCCGTGGCAACAGCAGGATGCAAAACGGGGGGGGGGGGGGGGGG
>JAVDPK010000866.1:986814-1022024 GCA_034780415.1 Cichlasoma orientale | reverse complement strand
CCCCCCCCCCCCCCCCCCCCCCCCCCCCCCCCCCCCCCCCCCCCCCCCCCCCCCCCCCCCCCCCCCCCCCCCGCGCAAGTGCATTTACTTCATCTTACATACAGTACTGCCTCTGAGCTCATTGTTTTGCTCTTCCAAACACCCAGCAGTCAAATCCCACTCACAGTAACATATTCTGTTTTGTTCCACACCTCCTCAGTCACACTGCACTTTCCACAGAGTTTTCTCATCTCGCGCACAACAAAACAACACAGACAGTGCTGCTTAATCGAGTATGTGGAGCAGTCTTTTAAATTGGGGTGAGTGCATAATGACACGTAAGTGAAACCAATTATTGATTGAACTGAAGATACCTTATCACGTCTCTTACTCGTTTGATCCTCATTTATCCCTCCTAATTACATATTGATGGGTTCTTTTTCTCTTTGTACACAACTCGGCTGTGATGAAATCTGTATATAACAACAATGGTCCATTAGCATTCGCTTTCCACCTGAATGACTGCAGCTACCAAGATTAAAACGATCTAATCAAATGATTGTGCTTATCTGCAAAGAGGCTGGGAGAAATTTGTTTTTGATCCAAAATAATCACCCCTGAAACTAATATGGTTTTTGATAATTATGTGCTCATTCTTAACAGTGAATAAGCAAACGTAAAACGGCTACAATTAAAGGTTTCATGTAAAGGATGTATTAAATTTGATTGATTGATACTATGAATATGGGTGGAGTAACAGAGAAATATGGTCATAGCCACAGATCTTAAAAGTGAAGCCAAGGCAGAGGTGCCTCTAACCTGCATTCTTTCCAATAGCCAGCAGAGGGCTGGGTGCAAAAATGAGTCTTGCTTGTGACACTGCAGCATAATGTTCATTTTGTAAATTATGGTCTCATTTGGGGCAAAATAAGCAATAAATTAGCGTATGCTTTGGGGTTACCTGGCTACCTCGTGACTGACAAGTCACTACCCCGGGGGCCTTCGGGGTGTCTTCTGTTTCTCAGTCAAACACACACTTTATTTCACACTTTATTCAGTGTTCATTTGGAGTAAATTACACACTAAAGTACTGTCTGTTTGTTTTCTTTTTCTTTATTATATAGGCTTTATTTTATGCCTATTTTTTTCCAGCCAAAAGAAAAACTGATGAACACCAGGTGCTGATCAAGACAGTTTAGCTAGAATTAGGAGGCCTTAAAAAGTGTATTTTACCCCAAAAGCCATACTAGAAGCATATCCGCACAAACACCTCACACCAACTGTCTAGCACAGTGATGGAGAGTTGATGATTTGTGTCTGTTTTGCAGTCGCAGGACCTGCGCGCCTTGTAGTCAGTGAGTCGACCGTGAACTCCTCCGTATACCAAAGTATTCTAGAGTCAAATGTGAGGCCATCTGTTCGACAGCTAAAGCCTGCTCCAAATTATGTCACGCAACAGGACAATGATCCCAAGCAGAATGGCTGAAAAAGAGAAAAACATGCACTGCTTCTGCATTTTGGTTTAGTTAAATAATGGCACAAAATAAAAGGCATTTTAATTATTTGATCATTATATTATCATTGGAGGTTTGGAGGAGAATCCAGGCTTCTACTCAAATGCTTCTTACAGTCCCAAAGCATTTGACTAACATATTTAAGAGGTAAAGGGCTCGTGAGTTAATTACCTGCAACTGCAATTTTGTTTAATTTTCCTCTTGAACAGAATAATCCCAGAGGGAGCCACATTTTGAAGAAATTTGTGTAACATGAGCAGTTACCGCTCTCTAATTGAGCTGCTGTGAGAAAATAGGCGAAGCTTTCCTTCCTCCATTCACAGCAGTCCAAGAGCAAGACATCCATGTTTACAAAGACACCACCACGCCATAGGCACATAAAGATGGGCAGTTTAATTTTTAGCATGGAGTGTGAAGTAGTAACCCATAACTTATTTTATTATGAGTCAGTTGTCACCTCCTCTAAAGAAAATATGGCATGTGGCAGCATGGATGATTTTATAGCATGCCATTTGCCTCAGTCACCCCCATCATAGATGCATTTCCTCAGTATCTGCTTCTCTTTTGTACTTAAAGGGGCATGGTATTAATGCCGATTACCGCGTGTCAGCGTGTGTGACTGAAGGTTTTCTCAAACAGTCTAGTTCCCCTAGTATTCCTAGTTGTTGACTTATTAGCTCCAGTTGAGCTTTCCTAGTTTCCTTGTACCTGATGTGCATCCAGAGATAAAGTTGTTTATTTCTGAGTTCACCCTTTCCCCCCCGAGGCCTGTGTTTGGGTCCTTATCCTGCCTGCCACACTGCAGAATCATGACTCTTACGTATATGTCAGGGTTGTTCAATATTTACAAGGTTCAGTACATGGGACATGCTAGCTGGGCATATCTTGGCTTTATTCATGCATGCATGCATGTTCAGACATGGTGGTTTATTCCAGCTGGTTTACTGTTCCTGTGGTGTCAGCGTTTTGTTTTCACACTGTAGCCAGGTTGCATAGATGGAATAGTGGACCTCACTTTTATGTCTCATTTGTGCTCTTGGGGTGCCACCATGCCATTTTTTGGTATAGCAGTGTAATAACATATTTACAGCTCTTCCTATAGCACTGGGCCCAATTGCTGACCACTTGTGTTTGACATTATTCTAATGATGCTCAGCAATTCTGTATGCTGAATAATTATATAATTACAAATGGCTAGACTGGATAGGGCATGCAATGACACTTGTCCCACTCTCCTTAATATCATGGACATGACAGCTTTACATTATTTAGCATATTTAAATATATTGTTTTTCAATAGGCTTGTGCACATGAGACTGAAACAGCAATGCAGCCCAAAAAATATTCAACTTAAAACCTTCCGGCATTAATAACAGTTAGGCTCACGGGACAATGAAGTGCTATGATGTCTGTGTCTGTGAGAAAGAGGACCCTTCCTCCTCATCTAGATCTGTTCATGTCTCTAGTTGTGGGCTACAGATACATAATTAGCTCCATGTTAATATGTTATTAATATATGTAGTTAATGTGTGCTTTGTGTATGTTAGACCTCCATTACGATTTTCACCAGCTTAATCACTCCCCATAACACCACTGCTACCTTGGCTGGAAGATCCTTCACTTTGATATGTGGAAGTAGCTCAGAGTAAAATCTGTATTGCCCCTTCACTCAGAATGACCTTCATATATCTGCCAAGATTTTATAGAGGGACCAAGATTTCTAGCTCTCCAAACTGCTCCTCAAGGATCCTTGGGCTGTCACATTTGCAAGCTCTGCTGGCATTTTCCCCAAGTGGGCACTGTCCCAAGGTACTGTATCAGATCAATAATTCTACCGATCATGGCCAATTAATAGCATTGTATGTTGAATTAAGTCGATTTATTAAGACACACCACTTCAGCATTTATTGCACCATTCTCAACTTTTACATTACATACACAACACTAAACACAATATTTCAGCTTCCACATAAATAATATGCTAAATGTGAATTAGTGAAACTTATTACAAACTCAAAAGTGTTAGGGACAGCCACAACATGTGTTGTTACTACTAAATGGTACACGACACATCCAGCAAAATGTCAATACTTATGAGTGTAAAAAATATATAATAAAATAAAAAGAAAGAAATTTCCATAAGACCTAACAAATGTACACCACGTTTCTGTGAACAAACAGTATTCAAGTTATAGTCCATCTAGAATCTGTTTAATTATCAGATACTCACCTGCTGCAGACTGCTATAGAAAAAAGGACGTTTTAGCCAATAAAAGCGACACTGCTGTAATTAAAAACACATTTAATCCTACAGAAGGTGAGTGTTTGATACACAAAGAGATCTTGGGGACGACTGCATTAACACAAACTTGTGCCATTTCATCTAAAAGCAGGAAAGCTTGATAAATAGCCCATTAGAGAAAGAAGGAGAAAAAAAAAAATAAAGGAAAAAGAAATGCTTAAAACTCTCCCACATCCACCCTCTTGTCTCTGAACTTGCTTCTGGCCTTGGTCCGAGCTTTGAAGGCAGCAGAGTTGTGAAGATGCTGGAAAAGAAAAACGGGAAAAAGAATATTTCACGCATTTATTAATAAAATACCACAAAAACCACAACTTAGAAAGCCTTTAAGCTTAGAAGAACCTCAGAAGGGTTTGAATGCTCCCTCCTTGCACACCTACCCTTTCAAAGCGAGAGATTTTCATGGCCTTCATAGTGGCTGAATCAACCAGCATTGGTGGTCCCAGTTCAAACACGTCTCTGATGAATTCATTTGCCTAGTTGGGGGTGGGTGGGAGTAAACAAAAACCCATCAAGGCCAGTCACAAAACATATGCACAAGACACAGCTGTAGTGCAAAAAGAAAGATTCTAATTTAAATCACCAACTCCTATTGTGCACAGAATCTTAGAGATACCTGTAGGTGGTAGTTCATTCCAGAGCCCACAAACTCTCTGAAGGCATCGTATGTCCTCTTTCTAACCCAGCTGTCAATGCTCATTCGCTCTGAGCCAAAGCGAATGGTCTCAGATTGGAAGGCACCCTCCTGGAAGAGAATGTAAAATAAATACAACACGGTCAGCACCACATTCCCCATCAGGAATTCCCTCTACGTTTTGTCTCCAGCCAAGTATGTTGCTTAAAAGCAGGAAGTTACTATCTGGCTGACAAAAGCAACATGCCGTAACTGACATGTAGCACTCACCTCAACAGCCTTGAGAACGTCCCTGAACACCGAGCGCTGCTTCCGCTTGTCTGTCTTGGCTCTGTGCTTGTTACAGTCTGTGGCCAACGCGGTCAGTTTGTCACACAGTTCATCACAGCCATCAAACTCATACTCCTAAAGAGATGCAGAAAGAAGATCTGCATTTATGACCAGTTAAAAGGTGAAGCACCACACACGAAAAAGGAGCAAAACAGGTTAGCATTTGAGTTAAGATAAGAAAAGGACCAGTGTCTTTTAACAGCAAGTGTAAACTTACAGCGTCCATGTCTCTGGCCAGCTCAAAAAGCAGAGCAATCGTCTCCCCCGCTGCAATTCTCATGTTGACATCGTCACTCTCAAGCAACATCTGCAGTTTAGGCAGGTGCCTGCACAACAAACATGCAGCCATTCTTACTATACTGAACTGGGTTGCAGTAAAAATAATACAAGCACTAAGACTGTAAAACAAAACAAAACAAAAAAAAAACAGTAAGGAGCTTACTTCTGTAGGATGTCTTTGAGCTGGCTGGCAGTGCAGATGGTGAGCAGCAGTGCCCAGGACAGCAGGGCGTTTGTGTGGAGCTGGCTCATTTGGGGACTGATCGAAGGACAAGTACCATCCGCCTTCGCATAGGACCGGGTGAATAAGTTCTCGAAACACTCCATGGTCGCTTGCACATCCTAAAGCGGACACATCAGTAAAAAACTTCAGCTCAAACACCATCAGTCACCACAAATAACACGTTCCTGAATTCACGAGTAATTACTTGAGGCATTTTTTAGTTAAGCAGCCCATGCTGTTGACATGTTTTGAGTGGATATGGCATAACATCAGAACTGATGAGTACAAATATGACCAGAGGATGTCAGACATGCCAGCAGTTTGCTCTCGAGCCAAGACGTGTTAAACCACAGATAAGTGATGTGAAACTTACCAAAATGTCATCTTCTGCAACTAATGTGCAGAGGCCCAGACTTGTTGCTACCTATTAAAGAAAACAAAAACACGACATTTCAGTTGACATAATCACAGAAAAATCCAAATCTCACAGAAACAGGTAATGTTGGATGTTGCGTCACAATTTAAAGAAGAAGAAGAAAAGAAAAAAAAATTCCTCAATGGTATCCAAGGAGATCGCTACAAGACAGATACTCACAGCCTGTCTGGCTTGTATGTTGGCTGATCCATCTGCTAAGATGTTTTTGAAGATGGGTTTCAGGGTCTTGAACACCTCCTCGCTCTCAATTCCTGAGCCCAGCTGGATGCACAGCAAACAGGCTAAAGAAGCTGCTGCTCGCTGCTCCTCACCTTTGCCTGACAGAAGGGGAGGGGCATTAATATTTCCCTTAAACCCAGGGGAAATTATTCATGAGAGATTAAAAGATACTAAGTTGAATTAATCAAACTACCATGAAGAAAATCACAGGGAAAAAAATGCCAAATGATTTACAAGCACACACATACATATGCATAGTCTAAAGCACTGAAAACCCTGCCGTTTCATAAACTTTTAGTTTTTGGTACCTTTCTTGAGGCAGCGTTCGATGCTGTCTGTGATGGTCATCCTTCTCTCTGAGATGAACTCATACAGGATGCGTGTGGCCATTGCTGTTTTAAGGCCATCCAGTGCCCCCTGTCTCGTCTTAGCACTGAGGAGGAAAAAGAAAACACACGATTAATTTTCCAATATCCATCCTCTAATTTGGCTTGGTTATGTGACTGAACAAGCTGGGCACAGTTAAATTGCCACCTCCTAGCAATACAAAATTTCAGTTATTTGGCCTGATACTTTTCCATTTTATGACTGAAAACTAGCAAGACTCACACATTGCCATTTAGAAAGACACAGATCAATCATCATTATATAAATTGTCTTTGAGCTGCTTCCTCATTTCCCCATAGGGTGTCCCCAGCAGATGGTTCCACATGTTTGATTTGACACAGTTTAACACTGCACCCTTCCTGACAACCCACCCCCCATTGATCTGGGCTTGGGACTGGCACTGGGAGCATGATAGCTAATGCCCAGTCTTGAACTAGAGATCTTTTGCAAGTAAGGCAAATGTGATAGCGACTACACCATGGAGCCACTTGTCCAAACTTTTGACTGGTACTGTATAAATGTCAAGCAGGATTAGGCCTTTTCAAGCAGCCAGCTTTGGCAGTTAAAATACTTTATTGATACAACATTTAATTATGCAAAATGACATGTGACAACTAGAAAAAAAAAAAAAAAAAACAGAATCAATATAACAGATTAGTCAGTGCTGGCACATCTGGGGAATCCCTTCTATAATAATCACCAGCAAGCCAATGGTGACAAGGCCTTTTTGGGATGGTCTATTTTTAATTGACTGGCCTGCAAACCCCAGTGAAACCTTTCTGCACAGGACTGACTGTGGCAGTCAACTCAAGCTACCCAACCATTTTAAAACTACACTTGAAATGCCAACACTGTACATTTGTTAAACTGGTAAGCCTCCATAAATTAGGGGAAGGAAAAAAAAAAAAGTTCTAAATGGTGCAAAAATAAAAACTCTTAATTTCTTAATCAGATTGCTCCAACTACAATCATTTTTGAGCCCAGATTAGGTAACATTTCTGGAATTTTACCTCTTATCCACAGTGCTATCTATGAACCCTTTGAGTTTATACTGGAAATCCTCCTGGGCTGAATCCTCATTGGTCTCGCCACCTAAAAAAAAAAAAAAAAAACATTTTAAGAGGTTTGAAACAGATTTGTCTGATGTGCTTAAAGAGTAAACATAAATAACAGGATGAACGTAGACACCAGTACAAACAGACCAAAGGACATAGTACAGTAAGAGGCGCGCACACACAAAAACCTACCTTCATCTGCTACACTGGTGGCATCACTGAAGCTGCTGCAATGGCTGAGGGTCTCAATGGAGGCATCCTCATCACTGAAAGGCTGCACAGCCCCATGCTGCCCCCCTGAAGAATAAAACAAAGCCACATGAGCACAGGCAATCAAGTATAATTCATTAACACATTACATCAGGTCTGTGTGAGTAAATTATATAACGCAAGCTTGATACAGGTAAGCAAATACTGCAGTTATCTAATCAGCTGCATGTCCTTTGCTACTGGCCTTCTCATTATCTCATTTAAAAAAAAAAAAAAAAGGAAGAAAACCACGTTGTCAAAGTGTGTCATATCTGTAAACAAAATGTTCAGGCTGGAGGGACATAGGTCACCAAAAGTGACCTACCATGATATTACATTATGCCTCTGCAATGGCAGAGCCAGTTCAGGAGACATGTATAGTCTGAGTACAGACTGTATTGTGCCATTGAGGTCAGGGAGCAACCAAAGTCCACACCAGACACGTCATTATCCACTCACTAAGGGAACGTGGTTCCAAAACAAAACCACTACAGAACGGAATGAACATCTGCAGGCGGTCTAGCAACTGAGTTAGTACTGCTAATGTTTTGTTTGTAATATCTAAAGTGTGGGAGGTACAAAAATTTAAAAAAAAAAAGTTCTTTATTAAAAACTAAGGAGTTAATAAATTAATAAGGGTTTATTTTATTCCACTTCAGGTCAACTCTGCTACTGCCAAACTTCAACCCCACCCAGACGCAACAGGCTTCTCTGCCTTGACCTAAATTTACCTCTGATAGACACGATTAGGTGAGCCTATCGCTGCAGGAACCCGCGGCTTTTATGACAAAAAAGCGACAATACATCAAGACCCCATAATAAAACGTTCTGTGAAACTGTTAGCCGATTCAGAAAATCCCCATTTTTAAAATCAACTTTGACATGGCTATATAAGATCTGTGTTGACGTGGACTGTTTTCCCCAGACTACAGCTAATTTCTCAGAACCGGGCGCCGCCTCTTTCCACCCTCAGTCCAAAATGTCCGCTTTCTGCCTCAAAATAACAATGTCCAATATGTGGTTAAAAAAAAAAAAGTAAAACTACCTTACATACTAGTTTAAAATCCGCTTACCTAACCGGATATCAATATCAGTTGCCCCATATAAGGCTGATCGAGGTCAATCTAAAGCTTGTAGTTTCGAGCGGTTTGTGTTATCCACTTCCACAATTACGCTAAGACTTTGTCGAGGTAATAATCACAGTAAATGCTGCTAGGAAGTCAAATCTTGCTTGTTTTAGCCCTTCAAACGTTTACCAGCAACAACATGTGTCTCGAGCTGAAAGGGAGTGGGCATAATGCTTGCCCACTGTAAGCTTGTACACTATGACGATTAAGGCCTTTTGTTGAGCAGTCCATCAAAAATTTAAAATGTTATACTTTAAAAGCCATATACAAAGTGCCATATAGTGGTACACGTTGTCCTTATCAGCGCTGCTTTGTGTTACTACAGCTAGCCAGCTTTGTGTTTTGACCTAGGCCAGCCTCTACCGTTTGTAGTTCGTACTGTAAACACGTTCAACTCCACTCAATGAAATGAAAATATGGAAAGAACTACAACTACCGGCAGCAAATAGACGTCATATACGCAAGGCCGAAGCATTGTGGCCGCCAGTTTACTCACCCCTGCTATTCTTCTTCTTGTTCCTTGGCATTTTCGTGCAGAAATGTAGAAAGTTTTAATCAAAAATCAGCCAATACACGAACAGCCTTTATTGTATTGTCTGGTAAAACGAAAATAGTCCCTTGGCACAGTGAATAAAAAGAAATCGAAAGCGATCTTGGAGCTAGACTGTCGGCCGCGACGATACATTTTCCCTCATAAACCAGGGCTGTGTGAGTAGAGCGCCGTTCACAGTATATATACCGGCAGACATGTCACGAGGAGGTTTCCCGGCTTTACGGGCCAATCCTGGAGCAGGAAAGGGTGTCGCGTGTGTTCGCGCGTGATGCAGTGAACGGAAATAGGGGAACTGTGTGTACTGATCTTTTATTTTGGGGAAGATGTGTAAGTACACAAATATGGCACATTCTCCAAAACTGAAAACACTATATCAGACCGGCGTTTACGTTTACATGAAGCGGAATAACACCACCTTAGACCACTTATATAAGTTAAATAAGGGAGGAGGAGGTGGAGATGGCCTTCAGGTCTCGATGATTGGTAACCACAGTAGCCTATCGTGCAAGCTAAACAACAATGAATACATTCCACTACAATGAAACTGCACCTCTCTCATTACAGAGATAGGCTACGCATGATAAGTATACATAAATGTTGTGTCAAAAATCAAGCAAACATTGGAACAGAAACACTGCAAAATTACAACCCTGAATTGGGTTAAGAAAATGAATGAATGAATGCATACAGCCCCCTCCTCTTAAAAGTATTGTAGTATATCTTTTTACCTCATTAATTAACAACTAAATTGTAATCATAGTAGTTAACATAAATGAATGTTTCTAGTCAGTTTAATGTAATCCAAAGTAAAATAAACTCACCTTACAGTTGTTTCCTGCTTTTGGCAGGGGACGGGAAAAAAGCTGAACCATTATCATCTATGTGATAGGGTTTTGTAAGAGAGTATCTTAGCTTTTCTCCTTTTAGTAAACAGGGACAAAAGAGATGTTGCTACAAACCAAGCGCTGCGTCGGTATTATTTCTTTAGTTTGAAAAGTACACGAAATATGGATTTTTCCCAGAGTAACACTGCCGGAGCCGATCGATTCTGGCTAGTTTTACACAGCTACTACTTTTAGTGGCAGTTGCAATAAACATCTACGGAAAGACTGCACTCTGTCAACTCTCTGCACTCAAAAGTTAAACTGCTTATTCAGCAAAATATGAATCATTCCTGAGACCTTGCTTGACTCTTTGTCAAATATAGCTTGTGATTCTGTTTCAGACTATTCACACAAGCAATAATATTTAGTTTATTTCACACATTAGCCTCAAAAAAGGAAGTCCCTTTAGTGATTTATCAAATAGGCTCACTAGTATAGATAATAATAATAATCAGTAATTGATCCTGTGACTGAATTTCAGAGCAGGTGGGATGGGTGGGCCAACGTCTGTAAGAAGCACAGTAATAGCCATGCACGTGCAGTAACTATACTCCAGTAATCAGTATTTTACTCTTAGTGAAATTGCAGTGTAGCCCTCTTTGATATTACCACTATTCACACCTTCTGGACCTTCTTCAAGAAGCCTGGAGAGCTATTTCTGAAGACTACTTAAAGAAATTACAAAAAAAGCTGGCTAAGAGAGTTCAGACTGTGTTAAAGAATACAGGTGTTCATACCAAACATTGACTTTCAAGCTTGTTAGAATTGTACAAATTCAGTTTTTGTCTCATTAATTGTTGTAACATGTATGTTTGCACATTTCAGTAAACTGCTGCACCTTTTTTTCCAGTTTTCCAGCAAAATATAAAGAAATAAGACTTTTGCACTGTATCAGAGTATCCAATACACTGTTCTAATGCCTAATATCTGAATAAATATCTTTCAAATTACACAACTGCGAGCTTAGGTTGGCACCTTTTCTTCTTTTCATTACTGAATTCTTTGGGTTTACCTTGAAAGGACAGAAATAGTTCTTTATTACACAAGTGGAAAATCTCACAGATGCAGCCTCCTTGCTGCAGTTCCCACGGTGCAGTGTTCTTTCCAACTCCACTCTCAGGCCTGAAAAACACCAAAATATAGGCTTGCAGATCTTGATTTTTCATGCACCTTATGTTTGACTATTGGAATGCTTCCAGTGCTGCTTCACAAACATATGCACTCTTACAAAATGGTCATAATCCTCATTTATTTTCTTTTTTTAGTTAGTTAATAAGCTGCTGTTCATAATCTTGCTGCCTAATGAGGAGTGGGGCTGGGCTGGGGAGATGTTGAAGTGTGCCATTTTTGTAGATGTGAAAAACATTTGTATAAAAGTAGAAATTAAAGTATATTTAACACATTTTTAGTGTGCCAAAATGAAAAACCTTCAGTTACACACACACGCAATAAGAGCATTATACTTTATATACACGGACATTTGAAAAAGAAAGTACACCCTCTTTGGTTCTAAGGTTTTACGTACACTGTATGGTCACAAGTATAGGACCACACAGTCTCCTTAATCTTTGAATTCAGGTGGTTTCAGTCCCATTGCCACAGATGTGTAGCAATTACCTAGCCATGCTGTCTGCCTTTGCAAACATTTGCAAACAAATGGATCGTTCTAAAGATCTTATTGAATTCTAAAGAACTCGTTGAAAAAAAGGCGTGGGTCATTACCATCACAGGGACCAATGGGTGAAACCGCTGTGAGACATTGTCCTACTATTGTGAGCTTTTGAGGTCATCTGAATCAAGGTGTGAGTGGGGGTTGAAACGCCTGGGGTGGGACCTCAAGAGTGCATTGTAAGTGGCTGATAGCTGGTGTTGTAAACCACACCTTTATTCAACGATCGGCATACTCATCTCTCAAACCATTGTCTAGGTCCAAAAGGTTTTCGCACCTTGGCTCATGCGATGACTCATATGATCAATAGTTTAACGACCCTCAGGACCACCTCCGTTTGTTACTTGGGACTCTCCAACTGCCTCTTGTATGAGAGGTAAAATGACTTCATAAACCTGAAGAAGTCCAGTTGCCTTCTTTTTAGAGAGGAGCTCATGAATGACTCATTGATCACATGGTGGCCAGGTCCTGTGGCTGCAAAACAGGCCCATATCATCAGCCCTCCAGCGCTGTGCTTGACAGTTGGTATGAGTGGTGCTGTGTTTGGGGCAGCATGGCTGTTAGCTCTGCTGCCTCACAGCAAGAAGGTCCTGGGTTTGAATCCACCATGTGGCCAGGGCCTTTCTTTGTGGCGTTTGCATGTTCTCTCCGTGTCTGCAAGGGTTCTCCCCAGGTACTCCTGCTTCCTCCCACAGTCCAAAGACATCCAGTTAGTGGGGTTAGGTGCCTGGTGTTTCTAAATTGCTCATAGGTGTGAATATGAGTATGAGTGGCTCTGTTTCTCTGTGTTATTCTTGCAGCAGACTGGCGAGGGTGCCCTGTGGCAGCTGGGATAAGCTCCAGACCCCCCGCAACCCTGAATTGGATAAGCAGGAGAAGATGGATGGATGCCGTGTTTGGTTTCCTCCGAATGTGGTACTGTGCATCACAGCCAAACCACTTTGATCTTGTTTGTCCAAAGGACCTCGTTCCACAAGTCCTGCGGTTTGTTCAGATGCAACTTTGTAAACCTCCTGGCAACCCTTCCAAATAAACCATACTTGTTCAGTCTTTTTCTAATTGCACCATCATGAACTTTAACATTTAGCATGCTAACTGAGGCCTGTAGAGTCTATTATTATTTGTGTGCATTTGATTAGCAGCACCTGGTTGCTACTTGCCCTCTTAATTACCATGAAAGCAGTCAGGAGGTGTTCTGTTCTAACTTTATATTTTGATTCTGAGCATGATGCAAACAAAGGAAAACATTTTTTAAATTTATATCAAACTGAACACAATCAAAGAGGCAAACAATTGAGAGGATGGCAAAAATCGTTGATGTCTGTGTGCAAACGCTCCACTTCAGAAGCCAAAAAAGTTCACACTGTTAAAAAAATGATATTAATTCAGCCTTGCTTCAGTTCATGTTTTTCCCCCTGCATATGTAGTGCTCCCAGTGGGGCCTTCTCCACAGTTTGAGAGCTACTGCTCTGTACCAGCTGCAAGGCAGAGTGTTTGTTGTAAAGAGCTCCACTTCCTGTGGCCTGCTCTTACTGGTAAGCATATAGATCAACTCCACTAAGAGTAATATCAGGGATTAGCATCCACCGCCATAATATAATCCTCCTATACTTTTTATTCGTCTTGCTCATGCTTAAAGCACTTTTTCGCTCACGATGTGACAGCATTTGTCATCGCTTCTAACTTTCAGCATTTGTGAGCTCTCTTAGTTGACAAAATGGATCAAATTTATTGAAAGAAAAGTGCCAAGAACGCAGCTTTCAGTTCAGTCTTTTGGAAGTTATCTTTGTCCACAAGAATTTCCAACTCATTTCTGTTCTTATCATCAGGAAACGTGTCGAGACTTGTATCATTTCCCTTTTTCTTTCAGCTGGAAAGCATTTTTTTCTCACTTTCTATGCTTCTATCTTGTAATGAAAGTGCTCTGTAATGACCCAGAGCGCATTGTCCATGTAAGGTAATGAGTCCCTTCACAGGTCATAATATGTATAAAACATCTAGAGTCTTTTGTTGTGTTTTTAGGAGTGTGCTTCAGCAGGAGAGGGCATTTATAGTGAATTAAGGCACACAGGAATCAGCAGTGTTGCTTCACTGTGCGTTTAACGAAATGCTGTCTCGCGTTGTATTTCCGTTTATGCATGGAGTGATGTGAGGTCTTGAATATTTAAGGCTACACACACTTTTTACCCTCGAAGATGGCCCAGGAAAAAAAAAAAGAAGGGAGAAAAAAACTACACTCATTTCCATGAGGCTACGTGTAGTCCCTAGGCCATGGTGTGCAGCACAACTGCTTTTCTGTTTGCAGCATCGAGCTTGAATAATTGATGAGTGAAGCTGGGGCGTGCTAAGTGGACACAGTAACACAGAATGCAAAGTTAAATAGGAAACAGAGGCCATCTGCCATTTTGCAGATCTGGTACAAATGTTTTTTGTTTTTTTTTTCTAAATGAACTTCTTGCTTGTTTTAATGCCACATTTAAAACCTTTAAAGCCAGATTCACAGAGAAAACTCTGGTAAGTTTAGATATCACAGTAAAACCATATCACACTGGTGTGTTGTCTATGATTTAGCAAAAAAAAAAAAAGTGAGTGGTTTTAATCATCACAGTTCAGCTGTTATTAATTAAGCATTGCTCAGTTCCAGCAGACCCACTTAAAGTGAAGATTTCCTGTAATAGTGACGGGTTTCGGCACTAGGGGGAGCCATACTGTTTGAAATTCAAATGCTTCTCACTGCAATATAGCAACTGATATTCCCAGAGTTGTTTTTTTTATCCATAATTTATAGAGACGGTGAAACAGCATTTGCTGCTGAGCTGCGTCTTGATTTAAATGCCTAACAGGCTGGAGTGTGCAATGAAAATGTTAAATATCCATTTATACTGAGAAAAAAAAAAAACAGCGTCTCACATACTCCTCTGAGAAAAATGAAAAAGCCAGATGTTGTTTTGAAAGTTTAGAAATGGCTTAGGAAAGCCAAAGAAGTGGATAGAGGAAAGAGATAAAAATCACCTGCCAGAAGCTAAGTGTAGCAGGAAGGGAGAAAAAAATAACAGAGCAGCCCAGTCCAACCCCACTCAGCATGCCTGGCATGTAGCATCAATGGGCACAAGCCCTGACCAAGCTAATGCCACAGGAATACAAATCATGACCAAAATAACAGATAGGAGGGAGCAACAGAGACAGCTAATTAATATAGATAATAGAAAAAAATGTCTGAATATTAATTTCATGTGCAATGCTACTGTTTTTAAATAATTCATGAAAGATATCGCCTGGAGCGTTGTGCTGAGGCCGCATGGGTTAAAGTCTGATGGGGGGGGGGAGGTGAGTTAGGAAATGATCTCAGCTCTCAAAGTTGATGAAAGCACACCGTCAAAAGCTCAGCAGAGGTGATGTTTCAAAGACCGCGAGCAGTTTCCTTTGAAATTTAGCAGCGTGCTTTCGCTTCCTGCGCTGGTCATTTATTGTAAAAAAAAAAAAAAAAAAAAAAGCGGGGCCATAACCAGAAACAAGTGGCATTGTGTTAAAGTGGGTCTCGGTGGTTGCACTTCCTGAGCTTCTGAAAGCAAGCAACTTATTACCATTACTTTAATTTGAATTTTTAATTATATACTGTACATTAATAGTTCCCCATCATGCAACATTTACACTTTTAATTGATATAGTCGTGGCTACTCAGCTCTATATTTGAATTTCAATGAATATGTTAGTACTGCATGTCTTTATTTGCATTTTTCCAACTTTTTTTTTTCTCCATGCTCTTTTCCATGCAGGGATCATGCTAATATTTAACTTACCACATCTGTCATACTGTAGCTCTGAGTTACATTCCTAAGAAATGTAACTTGGTGTATCCTGTGTAAGAAAAAAAAATCACATTGGACGCCACCTGCCATAATTCAGATTCATGAGTTATCAAATATCCAGCCCCGTTCAGCAATAAAAACAGCTGCTTTGTTGACAGAGAGAGGAAGAATCCTCTAAGTAGAGCATCCAGCTCCTAATTACAGAATGTTAATCATTGGCTCAAACCCATATTATTTCCCCCCATTTTCCTATTTTAAGAGGATTTTCCACTTTATCAGACAGCTGACTGTGACAGCAACGCTACGCTCCTGTCATTGTGATTAACCCCTCCACCCTTGCACATGTGTGTTACTGGCTCGTATTTTGCGACCTCAGTCTAAATCCATTACCTTTTTAAGAGGGCTCCAGAGATATGGAGGGAGAGAGAGACAGACAGACAGAAGGAAAGACGGGGTGCGGGCAGGGTCTTTGTTCTGAAGCTGAGGTGTGCCGCACCCACAGTGGAATCCCTAACATGGATTTTTAATTGATCAAAGAGAGTAAAACAGAAGAGGCTGGGGGAAGGGTCAGCCAAAAAACACCTGTATGCACCACTTTTCTCTGCCTCTCCTTTAATAGAAAGGTGCAAATTTGTTTACTCATTGGCTTAGTACTGAAACACTTCTACGTACACAGATCCACAGCATAAAATCACGCACAGGTGATATGAACAACACTGCTGCAATGCAGCATTTTAATTGGAAACCCTGAGTCCTGTGCAGAAGTACTCTGACACACACCACACCCAAATAAATATCAAGCACACCCTCCACGGCAACAGTGCTCCCAGATGGCAACCAGGGGAAGGTGCTGATGGGTACAGCCATTGGTTAGTGAAGACCTGTTGTGAAGCAGAGTTTCCGCCATCTCCAAAAATGACAAGGAGCAGCTCTGACTGAGGACGGCGCATGCTCACAGGTGACTTGTCAATCTCAAGGTGAAGCATACCTTGCCTTATCATCCCTTTTGACTTCATAGGGGATCATTATTCTTATTTTATTTTATTCAGCAAGACTTGGAACTCATAAAGAAAGTGTTTACTGAAGTCAAAGTACAGGAAACCAAAAGGTTTTCTTCATCAGTTGTCACCTGCTGGCCATTAGAGAGAATGCAGGTGCTTCCAAATACGCATCACCTTTAATGCCTGGAAGTTAAAGCTGTCTTTTACATGCAATTAATGTCTGAACAAGGCATAAAGGCCTCCAACCCACCCAGATTCAGCCTAAACAGCTCAGATTCACCTGCAACCCACGGAGCTCCACTGCCAGTGCTCAGAGGTCCTGTGTCCATGCAAAAGCCAGCATATCCCTGGATGGGTTGCCGGTGTATCACAATGTAAGTGTTGAGCTTTAGCTTATTTCATGCTGAAAATATGATAGAATCAATTTGCTGTATAATCTGAATAAAAATCAGCAGTGAAAGCATTTTGCACTCCACGTGTGGCTCATCTGAGTCCTGGGAGCGCTTGTTTGAGCATGCACACGTACACAAAGCTGATAAGGTAATGTCATTGTCATCTGGCCATCTGACTAAGTAGATTAAAAACACATTTAGGCTGGTTGTGGCTCTGAAGGTTTTATGTGGGGGGTAAATGGCACTCTTTGGTCTGTCTTCACTACCTGCAGCCTTCTATGCGACAGATATCCTTTTAACACTTGCAGTTATGGTATATGTCATGGACATTCAGGCATATTCTTACCTATTTTAAGCCCTGTTCCTTGATTAAATCCCGTGTTTATGCTATTTTCACCACTTACTGGAAATAAACAGAATGCCCAGTGGATATGAAGTCCATTTAGCAAGTTTCCACAAGCCCTGGACAACTTGTTCAATTCCATTTCCTCTGAAAAGCCCCAGTCCTCTTATGGGAATTTCCACTATTCTCTCTCTTCCTTAAGTGTGGGAGAGATTATGGAAAAGGCTGTCCGGATTGTGCCTGAAATAAGTCCAGACAACTTTCCTAGAGATTCCACGCAGCCCGTTTTGAGATGCAAACTGAGCGATTGGCATGAAGTCTGGAGAATGTTCAGTGATGAGCTGGAAACAACTAAACCAATCTTAAATTAAAATCTTCCCCATTCTTTATGGCTAATTTCAATTCCCACTTGAATTGTGGTTCCCAGCAATTAATTGCAGAAAGGGATAAAAAGCACTTCGTGAAATAAGATATTCTTTATTCATAAGATACACACTACAGGCAGTCATGGATGCAGCTCGATTCTGTGTGTGCCTGGGCAGGGAGCAGCTTTCCACACAATGGAACAAGGGGACATTATGCCCAGAGGCTATTAAAGCAGGCAGACAATCTGTTTGGGAATTTCTAGTCCTCTGTCTTGCCACAGTGGGCGACTCCGCTGCATTGTTACATTTCCCTGGTATCTCTCTATCTTCCGCATCCATTCTTTTCATTCTCATATGCATACACGAACAAAAACATCTGCCCTGCGCATCTTCGGTCTTTCTTCACTTCCTCTCTCTCTCTTCGCACTCTCTTCGTTTTGGTGTTACTGACTGTGCACCTGTGGGATGCGCAGACTCCTCAATATTGAGATGAATATTGACCCACACTGTGTTTTCTGCACCTTTAGAGCTGAAAAAGATCAAATCTCTCATTTGGATCTATATTTTGTGCAAAAATAAAGAAAGGGTATAAGAAGGCGGTCAGCAGTCTTCTTTGCTCTGCATCACCAAAATCCTCTCTGTCTTCTTGGTGCATGCAAACTACTGTATTAAATGGTACTCAGCATTTTGGTCATATAAAATTATACTTTGTAAAAGATGTAGTCTGAAAAAAAAACCATTTATTCACTCTGCATGCAGCCCCCGGATAACTCACATGTCAAATGAGGACAGGGTTTGTTGTGTGAATCCATGCACAGGGTGAGTACTCTGAATTGGTTTTCAAGCCCATAATAATCAATTCTAGAAGAGGGACAGTAAATGGATTGTTCGACTGCAGTGTCATATGAGCCAGCCTCAGAATATAGAGAAGCCATCATGGCAGTATAACGTGAAGCATGAAGCTACGCAAACATTAGGACATTTTGTGGGTTTTTTTTTTATCCTTTTAAATGTATTACTACAGTTCGTGTTTGTGTGTGCATATGTGTGCACCATTGAGACGCATCAATATAATCAACTTTTTTGTAATTAAAAAATGAGAATAAAAGAACATAAGAAAAAAGTTTCTAAGTACTTAATAGGTTGAGCCTCACTCTGAAAGAGTCCTATCTAAAGCATGACCGATATACTGGCATGGGACAATGGTAGTAATTTGCAGATCCATGGATATCAGCAATTATAATAGCCAATAAATGAAAATTTAAAAAGTACAGAAGAGGCGGGAGAAACACCCTTCGACCATGTTAGGAGTGTTGGTGTCTACCAATGGACACTCTGCAAAATATATCAGTATCGGTATCGTTCTTGAAAATCATATATCAGCTCTGGTCCTATCCCAGCTACACTGCATGTTTTTTTTCAATAAAACATTTCTCGAGTCACTTTATGCAGTATATCCACTTTGTGATGTGCATGAGTATAATGTAAACAACCAAGATTCTCAGTGATCTCAGTGTGTGCGAGATGTGGCCGTGTGCAAGTCTGAAAGGCTTTGCATTATGGGAAATGAAGGACTTAAAGTTGTTGGAGACTGACACGGGTTAAGTATTAAAACTCATGCTAAATGTTTTATTTGTTCATGCTGCTTTAATATTTCTCCTTTTGGAAGAAAAATTCAATAGTAAGTAAAAAAAAAACAACTTCATTTCAGTGCTACTTGATCCCGATGACTCAGATTCACAATGGTTTGATGGAAAAAAATAAATCTAAATTTGTTGAAGTCAAGTCAGTATGACTAAAGGTCAGTCTGACTAAAAGCTTTGAGTGGGGACTCAAAGCGGCAAATTCTGCGCATTCACAGAGACGATGTTGCACAATAGTTCAGTCTGTGCTCGGTGTCGCCAATTTGTTAATCACAAAACACCTAGATTTGCAGAAATGTAATCAGATAAATTGCATGTCAGGGCAGAAGTTGACTTTAATCTGTTATTGTACGCAAAAATGCTGGCAGAGTTCAGGAAATCTGGACACAAAGAGACAACACTTCAAAGAGGACCCAGACTGAGACGCAGCCTGGGTAAGGGTCCAAGATCCTTTGGCTGTACTGCGTCCAGGAAGTTAGTTGGGAAACTTCTCTGTGTCATCTGGTGTCCAGTGAAGTTTCTGTTCTCATTTCAGACTTCTCCTATTTGGTACGGTTATTAGCTTGGGTAAACACAGCTAATAGTCCCGAGCATCCTCATCTACCTCTGAGGCAGAGGCCCATATAGAAGAGAAAAGGTGATTAAAAAATCCTTGTGTTACGTGACTGCGTGTGTGTGTGTGTGTGTGTGTGTGTGTGTGTGTGTGTGTGCGTGCGTGTGTGTGTGTGTGTGTGTGTGTGTGTGTGTGTGTGTGCGTGTGTGTGTGTGTGTGTGTGTGTGAGCCACGAAAGGTTGCAAGGATGCAGTCAGGCAGATGTTCTCGGAGTTGCCTGGCAACCCTGTAGCCACAAAGAAGAGGGAAGTGTGGTGCTGGTTATGACGCTTTATGTAACCACAAGGATGAGTGTTTGAAGACAAAGAAAGAAAGAATTTGTTCCCACAACTTCTTATTATAGTACCTTGGAAAACATAACTAATAAAGTGAGCGTGTTAAAAAATGCTGAATTGGATGCTTTTTGCTTGTATTTCCCTGCATTGAAGCTCTGTGAAGCTTGCTGCTTCTTCTATTTTACTTTATACAATCACTGTTTCCACAAATGGTATAATACATTCAGTTCCTCTATATAGACAAACTATCCTTCACTGTTATTAATGTTTTCTATTCTGTAGGTCAGGACCAACTGTGCGCTGCAGGACAGCATGCAGTGAAGCCACGAGAACCTCTGGTGAACCTGCGGTGGGGAGATTCTTCTCTTCCCCCGCCTGCCTGCTTCAGGAGCCTGAAACCTGGGATAAACACAGCCCCTGGATACCCTGAGCTACATTTGCCCGGAGCTGTGTGAAAGATGATAACTCTGAGGTACAAGAGGAAGAAAATAGTGGGGAGATGCAGGCAGGATGAGCAGGGAATCAGGGGGAAAACAAGAGCGAGAGAAATGGGAAGAGATGTTGGGCAGCAGCTGGAGGTGATTACTGCTCCCGGGTCCCATCCTTCAACCATGCTCCAGTTCCTTCGCTCACTTGCTCAGTCAGTCGTTCACTTTTTAACCTCTGCAGATGGACACCTGTGATGTGCTGAGATTAACATTGCTGAGTGAGCGAGCAGATATGAACAGATATCAATAAAGCACGCTGCGCTCTGAGTCATTTATGTTCTGTACTGTAGTACACGAGCCCTGCGTCGTGCCTGCAAAGTCATGATCACATTCACCAGTGAGAAATGAAAGAATAAACAAGATTTTAAAGAAAAACTTTAAATCATCATCATCATATTTTCATATCATATCATATTTTTATGACATTTCCTAAAATGGTTTATAAATCCTGTCGTGAATTCTGGGCTGTTTGGGATAAAGAGAAAAACAATTTTGTGTCGCGACAAACAATGAATTGTTCATATTTTAGCTGGGTGTGGGTGGTCAGCTCCGATTGTTTAAACAAGTTGAGGCAGGATTTTCTTGCCAAAAGGAAAGATTAGGAAAATTAATGCCGAGCTGAGCTGAAGGTTGTAGCTCAGGAAGTAGAGCACGTCGTTCACTAATCAGAAGGTGGTTTGATCCCAGGCTTCTCCAGTCTGCATTTCAAAATGTCCTTTGGCAACAATACTTAGTGGTGCAACAACAGGCCTAGCAAGCACGCTGAAAATAAGATATGAATTTTAGTTTACATTCAGCCAGTGTGACAAACACACAGAAACCGATGGATTTTATACCATATGTGCAGAAAACTTCAATATAATATTGCACTTTATATACTGACAGATGTTGTGAAAACAGCAGAGTGCATAGCTGGGCTGCAAAGCTTACAAAAAGCTACACATGTACTGATACATGTCACTCTACACTTGTTTATTCAGTATTTAGTGAGTGTGTCTATTCTAGCATAGCGTATCTTTTTGAATTCTAACAGTATTTCCAGGGTCCCCCCCCAAAAAAGATAAGTAAATCAGAGCTTGCTGGCATCCCAAACAGCTCATCCTGAGCTCTGAGGACTGGGCGAACAGATAAAGAGGGTTAAAGTGTATGAGAGAAATGCACGAGAAATGAAAAAGATCAAACAGTTATCGGAAGGTGAAGGACCGATGCACCGAATACACAAGTGAGAGATGGAGCCAAAAGACGGTCACGGGGGAAGGATTTGGGGGTCAAGTGAGTCAAGCAGAGGAGATAATGATAGAGATATAAAAATATAGTAATGGTTGTGGGCAGAATTTAAATGAGTCTGTGCGGCGGTCCAATGCACAGATTGACTCTGAATTATTACCGCTCTGTGCTCGCTGAAGCTGATAGGCCAGTGGGTACTCTGTAATTGAGAGAGACAGAAACAAAGAAAGAAGGGAGAGAACACTAAAAGGTGCAGGAGTAACTTTAAATTATATATTATCTGTTTTTTTTTTTAAAGTTAATGAATTGTAACTTACCACTGTTTTGATGGACAGTCTGTACTCATATTTAATAGTACAGAAGCATGTAGTGTCTCAATGGGCTAGACATGCACAAAGACTGCAAAACTAAAATAGATTATTTTAACAGTAGCTGAATACTAATGAAAACATCTAAGCGTTCAATTATCTATCATTCCTACTTTGCAGTATAAAAAGAAAAAAATACATATATATATATTTTTTTTTTCCAATTAAATTAAAAAGACAGAAAAAACATGGTAACTCCAGCTTGTTCTAGCTAGGTAACTATGTTGTTTCATTGTAGCTGTGCATTCTTAACCCCCCGATGAGCCAAAGAGAGGACACGCAGAAAGATTCATATCTATTACATGTAATTCTGAAATCCAATAAAGCAGTTTTGTCCAAAAGGACTTGTCTTCAGCAGTGCCATAACACAAATCAACATTCCCGCTTGTCCACAAGCATGGAAGCATTGATCAAAAGTGCCAGGTTCTATTTTTATAAGTCTGGAGGGAGAAATGGGAAACGGGAAACGAGCAGTTTAGAGGTAAAATTCAGTTGGATAGATTAACACACTTTTTTTTTTTTTTGAAGATTCCACAGGGAAATTGTACAGCAACGTAATCGACAAAAGACTAAAGACGGGTTAAAGGAAAAGTCGACCTCCTCAGAGACATATTAAATAAAATGTACAATACATAAATCAAAAACAGGTATCAGTAATAAATATGACTAATGGGACTCATGGATCAATAAAATAAAGAGCATTTCCCTAGAGCAGCTGGCTGTTCTTCCTCAGCTTTACTAACAGCATCAAACGTGCATTCTGCATAGCTTCTGCAGTTTCTGTTCCACACAAATTATCTACTGCACCCCTACTGCAGCTGTAACCTTTATTTTTTTTTCTAATGCTTAGATTAAAAATGAGCATTATTGCTCTTCTCTTGCTTCTACGTCAGGAACTCGCTGCATGGTGCAAAGAGCCACCAGCTCATGCTCTTGTTCTGTGTGGTCCACGCACAGGCTGTTCCTGGAGGTGCTTTTAGGCTTTATAATAGATGTTCGTATTTCTGTTGGGGAGTAAACAGCCGGCTAAGGAAGCTTTGTCTTTTCCCACCTGGATACTTTGTTGGATGCCTGGCTGCTATCAGATAAAGGAAACTCCATGAAACAGTCCTGGCACAGAATCAGCGTGATTCCCCTATGAAAAAAAAAAAGACTCTCTCTCTCTTTCCGCATGTGCAGTCTATTTCAGCCTTTATCTGCATGCTCAAATCTAAGGTGCTGACTTCCTGTCTTGCTCTCACAATATCTGTCTGTGTTTATTGCATTTTCCTTCCTCTACTTACTGTATTGATTCTGATTTCAGCACACAGCAGTCTTAAAGGGAGTGTTACTTCCCGCTGCGGCAGCTAGGTGTTTGTTTATCTGTCAGTGGGCCCCCCTCTGGCCCTACTTAGACAATAGAAAAAGACAAAATATCACTGCTTGTAGCTTGTTGACAGTACAGTGAGATGTCACCGTGTAAACTAGTCTGAGTTCATGAACAGGACAAGAAAATCTGACTTTGTTGAGCTCAGATATCTTTTAATATCCTCTACAAACTGTTTCCAAATCATTTTAGGAAAAAATATTTATCACTTACATTTAACTGTATTTCATATCTAAATATTAACATTTTGCATTAACTGTAAAAATACATCTTTTGCAGAAAGCGATCAGTCCAATCCACCCTTCACCCGGCCTCATGTATAATAAAGCCTTAACACTCTCCTGGGAATTTGCCAGGGAATTCCTAATTTTCCAGCTCTCTCCTCCTCCAAGGTGCTTTTACCACAATTCCACCCCGGTAATATATGCAGCCAGCGAAGAGATCAAAGATGCATAGATCATATTTTGGTGTGTTTCGTATATATGTGTGTGAGCCGCTAACAGGCATGTAACTTCAAAAGCACCCGAGGCTAGAGGGCACGGAGTACAGGCCCTGATGTCAGATGCCTCCACGGTGTGCGCCGCCTTCACATTATACGGGTGCAGCATGAAGGTGAATCGGTGAATGTGATGCCTCAGAGGTGTCAGTTTGTGAGTTCTGATCTTAAATAAATACAACTCTGCATCATACTGTTCACGCACCACCGCATGCCTCGGAGCTCAAGATAGGCAGGATATGCTGCTTTATTAAATAGAGTGTATGTAAGTAATCTTTTTTTGTTGTTGTTTTGTTTGTTTGGGGTTTTTTCTAATTATTGGGAGGACCCTGACTGCACAATGAAAATCATACTGTGTATTAAAGTTACCTCAGTTTGCCTATTATGAGGCTAAATATGCTAGTACTTTGTCCTGTATTTAATTAATATCATAGACTGTACATAAAAAATGGACGTAACCTTGTTAAGACACTTACTGGATTGTGGACTTAAATTTTGAAGTCTCAAGTTTGAATTTATGGCCCTAGGCGGAATCCAAGTGGCATCCTGGTCAGATGCCCGAACCACCTTATTTGGCTCCTTTCACTGTAGAGGAGTAGCAGCTCCTCTGAGCCCCTTGTATCTGTAATATTCAGCGCTATTTAACTACATACATTGTTATACAAATCCATGTATGGCTTGACTTTGATTGTCTAAATCAAACTCTTATTACTGCTGATAGTTTAATACCAAGGTCCCATTAAGACTCACTATACCTGAAACAGCGCTGCGCTGCACTCTTTTTTTATTGATTTGGTGTTCTTGTTATAGCTCTACGTGCCGTGTTTGGTTAATAATAAAGCGAGCTGAGCAGTCACTGAGAAATTGTGGCAATCATTTGAGGGGTGCCGTTCAGACATGCAGCAGACTGATTTAAGAGACCAAGCCAAAGGGCTTTTAAAGGTTATGTCATCGTTTGTGGCAGTCGGAGAAGAAAAGAATATCCGCCGGGACTCAGCTCTGCCTGAGAGGCCAGAGACGATGAAGGGAGATAGAGAGACATAAGAGAAGAGAAGTGACTGTGTTGGAGTGAAATAAGGTCTAATAAAGGCATTGATTGCAAGCATAAAATAACTTGTTGTTTTTTTATCTCCTGGAAAAAAGGTTGGACTGTCATCAGTGTCTGAACAAGTGAGTCCAGAGGGGGGAAACGATGCTTAATATAAATAAAAAACACCCAAGATATAAATCGAAAGCCTGCTCACCAAACAACACTGCAGCGGAGCATGTTGGACACAATCTCTTTACTGCTCCCTTCGAGGGATGGGCGATGGTGAGAACAGAGGCATGATTGCTCTGCCTGGATTAAACGTGCACTACAGGAGGCGATAAATCATATCCATGGGAACGCAGCCGCTGTTTCTTTCTCACTTTACACTTCTCGGGCTGCCAGCTTGTCCGTCTGTCTGTCACTCACCTAATCTCTAATACATCAATGATCCAACCAAGAAATCACTCCAGGTTTTACCTTGTCTGGTAGCCCCAGCAGTGAAAATACGAAGCGTAAAACACTGCAGCGCGTGCACTGGCTGCAGAAGACATCTGACAGTCAAGGTTAGAGGGCCGCAAATCAGATCATGAGAGCGCATAGGTGCAGACTCAGAAGCCCAGGCAAACCTGATATCCAGCTGCCCTGACATTTGGAGGGCTTTTTGATGTGGGATGCAGAGCTGAGCTGTTTGGTTTTCTGTCTCTGCATTGCTGAAAATCTGTCTTTCTCTTACGGCCTCTCACTGCATGCCGTAATTTTCTCTCTCTGCCTTTTCTTGTTTTACTTACCCCTCTTATCCTTACTTTTCATATGCCTCTCCATGCTTGAAACGCTCCGTGTTGCAGTTGCATGCATGTGTATATCTCTGAATTGCAGGGCTGTTTGCAGTGAGTGGAGCAGCAGTTCACAACCCCCCCCCCCCCCAACCCCCAAGCACCACCACCACCACCTCACTGTCAGGCTGTTATCAGAGTAAAGCCTGGTGTGTCTCCCACTGTGCCAGGAGGCGCAGACCTTTCCTCCACCGGCTTTCATCTGTGCCTTAATGCAACTGCACTGAAAGCAGATATCCACACACTGAAACACACACACACACACATATCATTTGCCAGGCTTTTCGACTGTGTCACCCTAATTGTGCATCCCTACGTGCCTACTTACAACCTTGGTTTTCCATTTGATGCTCAAAATGTTGCCAAGAAGGCACATGTGAAGCATATCTTCATGAATGTTGACATTTAAGTGACAGTTATATGGTAATAACAAGTATTGACTCAAATGATATTTGCTCACAGGCAGAGTCCACACATGCAGCTTTCTGCTGAGTGTTGAAAAATATATAGTCTTCTGCCACCCATCATTTCTTTATATGAGAAGGGGGAAGTGATTTATAGTGTTCTTCTATCCATGTATGCGCTTACTGCGTTGGCAGTGTGTTTGGGATCATTGTCATGCTGAAAAATAAAGGCGCGGTCAATCAGATGCTTTCCAGATTATGTTGCATGGTGGATGAAAATCTGACGGCGCTTTTCTATGTTCATAATTCCATCAGTTTTGACAAGCTCTCCAACACCACTGGCTGAAATGCAGCCCCCAAACCATGACAGAGCCTCCACCATGTTTTGCAGATGGTTGTAGACACTCACCGTTGGGGTGGCTGTGGCTCAGCCGTTTCTTCCTGTTTCCCTTCCTGGACTGAAAATGAGTCAAAAAATCAGCCAACATCCAAAGAAAAACTTTTGAAAGACTTTGAGAAAGCCCAGAGAGCGAGCCATGAAGTCCAATTTAAAAAATGAAAATTCTGCCTCCTTGGAAGTAAAATACAAAGAAATGAAGGGTGCCTTGAGACTTTTGCACAGTACTGTATATGAAAAGAAAACGTATGCCTTTTATGATGCAGAAATAACGATGATCACATATTGTTAATTTAGAAGTGTTTTTTCTCCCCTGTTTAACATAAAATGGTACAGCGAGCATGAAATACACACGTCTGCAAGGTAAGCACATGCTTTATGCTGTGTTAATTTCATCATCTCCATAGACCTGTAAATGATGACTTATGTATACAGCATGTGAGGCAGCATGCCTGATAATGCTTCCCAAAGGCATTAAATCTTTGCTGTATCATATCCAGCTGTCATTTGTAATTCTGTTGACTTATCGCTCCAGATCGGTCTTCCTGCTTCTGGTTTTGGTGACGAGCCCAAAGCTACTCTATAGTACTGAGCCGTGCTCGCACACCACGGCATCACATTAACCTTAATGCTAAGTCTTCAAAGACAATTTAACCGTTGGATTCAAAACAACACAGATTATAATAGCTGCTCTTGACAGATTGTCATGATGTGAGGATGTGCCCTGTTAGTTATCTTTAGTACTCTGTAAAGCAGACAGCCAGTCTCCACTGGCATATGAGCTCACAATTCTAATAAGATAATCATATAGCAACGGAAATCACAGATCTTTATTGCCAATATAATTTAATTAACTGATGCCTTGACCTTGGGTTCTCTCACCACCAAATTTCCAAATAAAATCAAAGATGCCAATTTTAGTTTAGTACTTTTATTGTATCCATGCATCCAATTTCTTCCGCTTATCAGGGGTCGGGTCGCGGGGGCATCATTACCATTATATATGATATTTAAAAAAAAAAAAAAAAGTTAAATGACAAAGATTCAGCCTAATATTTATCTCACATAATTTTCACTCCTTTTTCTCCCACAAGCATGTTTTCACATTGCTTTTAACACCCTACGTACTCAACATATTCGCTGTGATCACATGTGGTTTAATAATCCGCAAAATGCAACCGGAGTGATATGTAAATCAATTTCATCTTCAGCTTTATTTATTTATGGACCCCAGCTCACTCTTCCTGCAGCAATGTTTTTCTTATCAGCGATGACCTGACTGCTTATTTTTTAACTCAATCCAAGCATTAGCGGTTGCACTGTGTAATTCCCGGCCATGGGGTTGGTAGCGCTAGATGCTGCAGCAGGTGTCAGGGGCTACAGTTAAGCGTGTCAGCAGGCTTTTATGTTATTAGTCCGTGTAAATAAGCAGCCGTGGTAATCACACCTCTTGTGACATTTTTATGCACCAAGGGCCAAATGCACCAGAAAAGCAGAAATTATCAGCTCACATGCGAGTGAATCCTATATACCACCTCTTTATGCGGATTACAGGACGTAGGTGTTTTTGCGGTTACTCTCAGTACAGCGCCGACTGCTCCTTACACCAACACCCACAGGCCAACCGGCTGTTAGAACAGCTTAACACCAACCAAAAAGGAGCAAATAGCCCAGAAGATGCTCCGTCTGCCACTAGCCTGTTGTTTTAGATATGAGCAAGATCGATGACTAAGCATAAAGACAAAGAGTACAAGTTTGTGCCTTACGAAACAAGTACTTTTAACATGTTTTTTTTTTTAAAATATCATTACACGTCTTTAATTTGAACAACTGTGAAAACAAGTGAATGAAACCAGTTTTAGTTTTTCAAAGTCTGATTTTCTGTCAGTAGGCTTGCTATATGTTTTGGTTCTGTATGGTTATTCCTTCAGCTGGCTGTTAACTATTCACTTCTGCTTTCTGTGTGCCTAATAATCCAATTTTAGTAGCTACAATGTCACATGTGTGGTAGTTCACGTTTCATTGGAAAGTCTGTTGCTGCTTCCCGAATAGCAAATATTTGGCTTTATTTTGTAATCTTTAGTTGTCATGAACCGTAGCTGTACTTCTGCCCTTTGCTCTCTCCCCTCCAGTTTTCTCCAAAACCTGTTCTCAGTCAGCTGCGCCTCAACGTATACGTGCCGTGTAGCTCTGCCCAGTTTTCAAATTGTATTTGAACTCCATGTGGTCATGTTTTTTTTTTTCTTTTTGGTTCTCAGAGTAAACGCTTGTTTTGTTTATTTGGATTGTTGAAGCCTTTTTTTGACCTTACCTGCTTTGTTTGCCTTGCCATATTTCTACATCGGTCTCAGATATTGGACTAATTAATCACCCTGGTGATTACAGACAGACTTATACTGTATTACTGTTTATGTATTCCAATATCTTTCACTTTTAACGAGGCTTGTAGCGTCAGGACTATAATACATTTGGTGAACTATAGCTGTTTTAGCCGGCAAGTTTCGCTTTGACTTTCTGCTTTCTCAAAGCAGAGCAGGGGGCAGAGGTGCTAGCATTAGCCCACGTAACAACATCCCAGGTGTTATACAGTTATAACATATGTCCATACACGATGTGTAAGGGATTTTCAGTGTAAACTGTGACACATAAAATAATGTAGTATGCCCCTTGGCCATTGTAAAGTTATTGCATTTAGTAAGCTATGCACCTATGTAATGCTAACATTTGACGCTAACAAAATAAAAGGCAAACCAAGACATACTGCTCTCCAGATGCAAAGAAATCTACATACTGCGCTTTGCTAGGCTATGTTTGGTGAAATACTGATTACTGACTATTCATTTGGCAATTATATATATAATGTTCCTCAGTGGTATTCAGTCAGAAGTGATGTTAGCCACTCTTAGCACTGCGCCTTTTCCTCCTGGTAAGTGGTTTAGAGACCACAAGTCCTCTGAGAACACTACAGCCTTCTCTAGTGACAGCACTTTAGCTGATTGTATTCTCTTGCATTCTTTATCTAGTCATTTCTGTATCTGTAATGAAGTTGATTTTCTATCCCTCAGTGAAGTGCGTATGCATGTGTGAATGCGCCATCATCAGCCAGTGAGATGAAATGTAATGTATGATGTATGTGGGTCGGTGGGTGTGGGAAGGGGACACGTTGCCAAGAATCGCTTTCAACTTGCTAAAAGATACAGCCATTTATGACAGCCATCTGTCCAGCATGAATCTGTGTGTGTGTGCGTGTATGTGTGCGCGTGCGTACTTCCAGGCACAATTATGTTTTCGCTGGTGGGTGTTTGGGGTCCAGGTGGCTGCATACTGTAATATTGTGCCCACAGTGTGCAACAGCATGGGGGATGTGGGAGCCCAGCACAGCATTAGTCATAAAAACACAGGCATTGATGCCCTGCTGTTAACTGTAGCCTAAGGAAATGTGATACACTGGCCTTTAGGGTTATAACTTATCTGTTGTGGATATAACCTTATAAGAGATATCATAATTAAAACAAATACTGTAACTTTAGAGCATTTAATTATGACTATAGATACGTACAATGAAATTTTTTTATATAAGAATGCTTTGATTGTTGGCAACTATCACATGGTAAAATTTGTGGGTGGTTGAAGTGGCTTGTCTATTCAGAGGCATCCACAGGCAGCGACTAAAATGATCATATACTGAAGGCCAAAGAAGAAAACAGATGAGGTTTGGGTAAGGAGATCTGAGTTGCTCCTTTCAACTTCACTTGTTGCTTTCTTGAAACAAGATCAGATCCCCAAAAGCATCAAAGATCGTTCTGCTTTGGGAATATGTTGAAAACAGAAGTACTTTGGTGTGTAAGAAAGCAAAGATTTCCTTTCAAGGGTGAAATTAGGCATTAGTGGAATATAAACAATAATTGGATGGTGCTCTTCTGCGGCGCTTCACGAGCTTTTTGATAGCAAATGTGTTGGGTGTATCAGAGAGGCAGTTAAAGTCGATAAGCGGGAACACGGAGAGAAGCGCTGCACTTCTGAGTCTTTTGATTCCCACGGTGAACACTTGCAGGTGACAGGATCCATTCCTGTACAGCAGATTATGTTTCATTGCCTTTGAGTGCGATTTTGCATATCAAACCTATGACAAATCGTCCGTGGTGCTTTCTCTGTTGATGCTAAGGAGGCGGTCTATTTTTACATCCAGCCAAAACACAGTTTGAAGTGAAGGCCCAGCGGAGAGGAGGGAGGGGGGAAGCTGCACTGATGTGCTGCTGTCATCCAAAGCCATGTAGGGCTGCAGATGCTGCTTTATCACTCATGTTGTTCAGATGGAGACCATCAAGAAATGTGTCAGTTATGCGGAAAATTCTTTTTAATAAGGGTCTTGATGGCTGGTCCACCACTTCTCAGCAAACAGTGTAATGTCCATTTTGTACAGACAGTCATAGTCCTAAGAGCACAAGTACTGCTGTCTTTAGTGATTCCTGATTTACTCATGATCCAATCACCAGGTTTAATAAAGCAGCAGTTCTCAAACTTTTTCCATCATTCCCCACTTTGCAGGAAGAAATGTTTTCACTCCCCCCCATCAACAAGGGAGGTGGTCCCCTCGGGTGGCAAAGCAGCCCAGTGGTGATGCGGTACACAAAACACGGTGGAGGATTTCGCGGCTGTCTTCAAAAGTGGTCGAATTAAGTGGAAAAAGTGGTTACATTTGTCGCCAGTTGCTGTAACAATGTAACAATTTCTTTGTTCTGCCGTGAACATTATTCCGATGTTAAAAACTTTTCTCCCTGGTTGCTTGCGCCCCATCTGTCATGACCTTGCGCCCCACCAGCGGGGCGTGCCGCACACACTTTGAGAATCACTGGGATGAAGTACACCGACTAAATGTTAGCATGTTAGCATTCATCATATCGGCACTGTCGTGTTAGCATACAGTTAGCATCTATCACAAAGTTGCTAGTATGATTGAGTCTTAAATCACGGGTTGCTCAGCTGGAAATGGGTGGTTCGTGTCTAGTTTGGGATCTTTGTGTTGTGCACTTTGTTTTCACTGATTGGCTAGGTTCAGGAAACGATCATGTTTTGAATTATAACACAGCATTAACTCTCCACAGTGACATTTCTGGTTGTTAAAATTTAACACCGAGGCTTTATATGTTACATCATACAGGTAAAATGGGGTGTATATGTGTGGGGTGTGTACAGAACTTCTAACACATATCTGTGTGTACATGTATGTGCATATACAGTAGTTTTTTTTTTTTATGTGTTTATGTGAATATTACTGACCTGTTATGGGCAGATTATATCCTAAGAAGTCATTACACAAAGAATTTTTTAAGAAAAGGAAATGAGAACTCCACTAAATGTGCCTATAGAGCAAATGTGCTGTGTTAACAAAGTAATTAAGGGCACTATTTCTATATATATCGATCCTTCATCAGAAGTATTGGGTTGTGAAATACAGTCTTCATATGGAACAATGTACAAAGAGGGGGATTTTTCTAGCCTATTTTCAATGCTATATTTAGAGGCCTGTTTCTGCTGGAGATGAGGATATTGCCTGCTGTGCACGAGCTGAGGGAGGCATATGCCCCCCCCCCCCACCCCCACCCCCCCTCCATCTGACCTACACTTCCTGGTGTGAATTAAATCAAAGCTAAGGAGTGCTGAGAAGAGCTGATAGGCAGTGGTCTCTTGAGATAAGCCAGTGTCATTTTTGCTTCAACTGTCCAGCAAAGAAAATCGGTCTCGTGTAATGTTACTTTTTGACATTACAAATCAGTTGTAGTTAGGCGGCGGTTTGAAGCCCACAGGAGGTTAGAGGGGGAAAAAAATAAGAGGAAACAAAAGGAAACCAGGGCTGTCCCCAAATGTAACATGAAAGCTCTGCTATGGCTTTAAAATGCAGTGCTGACCACGTCATCTTTTATCTCTGTTGTTTACTACAACTTGTTTATCTTCCAAAAGAAATGATCTCTTCTCTTCTCTTCTCTTCTCTTCTCTTCTCTTCTCTTCTCTTCTCTTCTCTTCTCTTCTCTTCTCTTCTCTTCAACCATTTTGATTTATGTCTCACAGATGTTACGTTTATTTGTGGTCATGGGCCTGAGATTAAAAGTTATGGCGGTTGAGTGGCGGAAATGCTGAGCAATCTTCAGGGCCCATCTGGGTTTGTGGAACTGTCTGTGGCAATGGCTGACTTGGTCTTCCATCCGTCATCTGCAGTCATACGCTCTCCCGTGCCCTGCCCAGAACACGTGGGTCTCCAATGAGATGAAAGTCGGAGCAAGCAGGAAGAAATGTCATTATCCTAGGAAGGAATATGGGGAAAATGGATTGGGAAGAGGAGATGAAGATATGAAAGGGAAGGATGGGGGAAAATGAGCACCTGTGCAAACTCCTTGGGTGACTTGACCTTACCTCAGTCCACCCAAGTAATCCTTTTACAGTTTGGCCATTGAACAGATATTCCACCTGTAATCCCCCTCTCCATATATTGCCACCTTCCTCCAGCTGTTACCTTACTCTGTGGGCTCACAGTGCCATATTGGCTGACATTGCAGACATTAAAGGTACAGCAAATATGTCTTTACATATAGCAGGCTTATCTTACTACAACACAACCCTAACCCTAACCCTAACCCACAAACTCCTTTTACATGATCAGTAGTCGAGCAACTAAAATTGTCACACAGGTACATCGTAGGCCCTTGAAGGTTCTTATCCATATCATATACTATAAAATCATCATGTTGCCCGGCAACCACACACAAATCCACTAAAATGACCCATTTGTTGCATTTATGCACCGATAGCACCTGAGTGCGGCACTGTGTCATTTTCACTTTATGACAGTAACATCCAATTTGTATCCGAAAAAACTGAATTATGCATGATATATTATGTCATCACATTGCCTAGCAACCACCTAACAACTTGCTAAAATCACACACCAAACAATGCTGTAGCATGGACATGAACTGGTGTTATGTAATATAGACAGTACTGTGCAAAAGTCTGTGTTTTCCTAGGAAAATGGAAAATAGGAGCAGTGGGATCATTGTCATGCTTCAATATGAAGCCACTGGCAATTGGGCGCTTGCTAGATGGCATTGCATGGTGGATCAAAATCTGATGATTCTTTTCTGCGTTCATAAAGCCATCAATTTTGACAATACCCCCAACGCCACTGTCTGAAATGCAGCCCCGAACCATGATTGAGCCTCCACCGTGTTTTACAGATGGCTGTAGACACTCACTGTTGCACCTCTCTCCTGACCGCCCCCGTACATGCTGACAGTGATTTGAAGCAAAAATGTCACATTTGGATTCCTTACTCCATAAGACCTGTTACCACTGATTTTCAGTCCAGTTCTTGTGTAATCTGGCATACCTCAGGTCACATTTAGCTGCTGGCTGTCCACATCGCTTGTGTTGTCCTTCTTGTCTTGTCTTGTCTTGTCTTGTTTGCCCCCTTGTTTTTCACCATTATCACAACAATGGTGAAGGCAGCACAAGTGTGAGTAGTCTCCTTTCCACTATATTAAAAAAAGTGCACACTGGCCCCAATCTCCTGTCCTCTCAGAAGGGTGAATCCATGGGAATTCTGTCTTTCTTTGCTCCCCCCGGCTTATGATTTATTCATATGTACAGAAGCAAATTCCAGCAGTCCCCCTTCACAACCCCCCCCCCCCCCACCTCCCCACCTCCCCATTCAGAAATATACCAGAGGACAGGCATGAAGCACTGCAACGTGGAAAGGCGCTGTAAAATTAATCCAGCTCTAATGACATTTATGTTAGATGCTGTATGTGTGAGAGCAACAAGCCAGGTAAGAAATGGGGAATACATGTGTCACATGATACCTTGACTACATAGTAAGTACAGTAGACAACTATCACCTACAAATCCAGCATCGAGCCTCAGGTTGCTTGCTTTTCCATGGCACATCCATTCATAATTCACCATATAAACTACAAAGGTGGCTGGGTAAGCGGACGTGCGAACTAGTGGTGAGACAAGGATAGAAGAGAGGCACATTTGACACTTCAAAGCATTTTAATGCACCATTTACAGCATGAGAAATGAACATGCATTAGAATGGCTTTAAAAAAAATCCTTTGTACTCAAACACAACACAAGCTACACACAGGCAGATGATGATGAGTTAGTCCAGAATGAAAGAAAATGGAAAGCAGAGTGTGAGGTGAGCAGGGAGCTCACGCGCGCACGCGCGCACACACACACACACACACACACACACACACACACACACCCTTTCTCTCTTTTTCTGCATGTTGAACTCTTTCATTTTGGCAGTGGTGGGGGGGGG
>JAVDPK010000866.1:968549-980296 GCA_034780415.1 Cichlasoma orientale | reverse complement strand
CATGGCCACTCTAGTGACAGGCGGAGATACTTCAAGAGATGATGCTTCTTCTTCGATATGGTCAAGTGATTTCTTTTTAACCAGAGCACATACGGTCATTATAATGGCTGTTATTTACACTGGCACTTGGTTCATCAGCTTGTCTGTGGACTAATATTCTTCTTATAGGCTCAGCTTTGCACTATTGGCTTTAGGGCTTCAACTAACAACTATATCAGCCTAATTTCTCAGTTGATTAATTGATCGCTGAGTCTAAAAAGAATGTCAGAAAAATGTAAAATTGTGTATATATTTTCTCTTACAAATGACCATTTTTCTGTTAAAAAACTAATCACCTAGCTAAAAATGCAACAATATTTGGATTTAAAGTACCATGTCTTGTTTTTGACTATTTGCATGATATTTAAAATGCAAATAATCAGACAGTTGGCTAATAAAAAACAAACAAACAAAACAACAATTTCTCCTAACAGATTTTCTTTGTTTACAAAAAGTTAAAATTTTTTTGAAGATAAAACCGTTACCCCCAGCATCACAGTTATGAAATGCTCTCCGCCTTTCCAGCAGACTCGTAGTTCTCCTTCCTCGATATCAACCCATGATCCCTGTGTGAGTGAGGTTAATAGGATATGTCCTATTAGAAATTCAGCAGCTCCTGTAGGAGAGGCAACATGGGGAGTGTGTGTGTGTGTGTGTGTATGTGTTTGTGTCATCTGTGTGGGCTGGGGGAAAAAAAAATGACTGACATACCATTTTCATAAACGAAGGGTGTCTGCTGGTGACAATCACAGTGATTGGCAGGTGAGAAGAGCTGTTTATGCGTCAGGAGACACTTGTTTTTTTTAATACTCATTTACTGCAGAAAATGTATCGCCTGGACTGGACTTGCATCAGTAATCTGTGCCCTGTGGCTGTAATCCAGGGTTACATGTATTGACCATAAAGGAAGTGTACATTGATTTGTGAGTGTTTGTGTGGCTGCCCCACTGCACTATAATACCCACAAGGCTTCCGTTTTCAAATAAACCTTAGGTTACTGATGGCAACATGTGCTGCCCCTCAAGTTACTAAAACCACTCACTTTATTATTAATGCGTTAATAGAACTGGAGTCACAGTCTGCCTGGGTTAAATCTAATATCTTTAATATATTATTGATTGCTAATAAAGTCTGAAGGTATGCTTAGAGGGCATAAGAAAACAGAGCTAATGGTTGTGGTTTGCTGTCTACCATCAGCCTGTTAATTTGTGAGTATAGAATTAACTTCAGTCATTCACACAGCCACAGTAGGGGAGGTGTACAGCCACAAGAGAGCCGCACAGATTGGTTTGGTCCTGTTCTCATCTGCACTGGGAACCTTTTTCCTCCCTTTGCTTCTTTGGAATGACACTTGACGTCTGGCAAAGCAGATTTTAAACCTGTGAGATGGGCAGTACTTGGATTAAATAATGAAATGAAATGAAACAAAACAAAAAACTATATATTTTTAAAGCGTCCCTTGAATTACTATTGAGCTACAGTATAGTGTGGATGGAATAACACAAGGGCTAATGAACTGTCCAGTGCAGGTCATCAAGGACGCTGCCAGGAGTTTATCAGCAGAGCGTCCGTCGGGGTTGGTGTCTCCGAGTGAGACAGTGACGGGGGGTGAAAGGTCTTCAGACTGAAAGCCGTTGAACGTCATTACGCGACCTTGACTGGGCGTTCACGCGCAGTTCCCAAACCTCGCCGGGTTTATCCGTCCCCTCTCTCTCTCTCCTCTACCTTTTTCTTGTGTTGCCTTAATTAAATGGAAATGCTTTTGGGTGTCCGTCACATTGAATTGGAACCGTTTTGCTCCCTATTTTCCTCTTTGTGTCTATTTCTCTGTTCCCCTCCAGTGTTCTGCTCATTCCTGCAGAGTGAGTTGTTTTCAGAGACAGCAGATTGCACTGTGATGACCCTTATCTCATTTTCTGCTTCTTATTTTTTTTTCCTCCTTCTTGCTCACTCATTCCTTTTCTGTCTGGCTTTTTTTTTCTCACTTCCCTCTGTCTGTTTCACCTTTATCGCTCTTCCATATGCATCTCTTTCCCTTTTTTTTGTCCCCCCTCCCTTCCCTTCTCTGAATCCATACTCGCCTGTCCCAGATATTCCCAGCTACTGTGCGCCTGTGTCTGTGTCTTGCACGTTCAGTGTTGCATACATATTTGTGGGTTTACTTTTCTATTCATGTGTGTAATTGTTCATATGAGGATTTATGGAGATTTATGTTTGTGTGTTTGCAGCAGCCTCTTTGGACTAGAAGTCTGAAGATGATAAATCAGTGTAGATGTCCCTCAGGCTTTGCAGTAGAGTTGTAGCTACAGTGGATGCTATACATCTTTTGTTGTGCTACATTCTCGTCTCCCCGTCAAATCCTCTTAAACATGTTTCCTGTTCATGGAACCGTCACGTTTGGCTGTATTTTACCCAGACTGATGGCTGATGTTGTGCATATAGATTTATCAGGTGACTGCTTGCCAAATCCCTCCCCTCAGCAGCGATTGCCATAACTTAGCAACTGCTAGGCATGACTGGCCTGTCAGTCTTTGGATTTTTTAAAATATGTACCTTAATAGTCCGGTGGGTGGCTTTTTATGTGCCGTCTTTATAAAAGTACAACAATTAAAAAAAAAAAGAAAAATGGAGGGAATGGATCCCTGGGAGCTTTATAGCTCAGCAGCTCCATCTAAATGTGTTACAAAAGTCACAGTTCAGTATGAAAGTGGTTCCTGATTGATTAACCTGCGAGCAGACAGGCTCGATTCGAGCCACGCAGGAAGGCCGGCTCATGTTTAATGAAACTGACAGTTTTAAACTCTAACCCAGTGGCATACGGTCGGTGCCCAAATATCCGAGTGTAACTTGTTATGTAGAATTGTAATTTTGGTAGCACAGATATGCAGAAATTTATAGACTTCTAACATGAGTTTGTCTCAGAGGATGTACCAAAATGAGGAAATTTAACGTGGAGTTTGTTGCAGGTTCGGGATGAATGCACTAAGTGTGTATTCATCTCAGCCTGAGTTCATTCTCGGTGTAATGTATTTACAGTAGCAGGTAGACAGATGGTAAATTCATGTTTCCCTGGCTTTGGTTTCTGTCCCATTAAGCCCGTCCTTGGTACCTGTTCCTACTTTTTTTTTTTTGACATACTTATATTTACTCTGCATGTTTCAGTTTCACAGTTGACCATGAAAATGCACACCTACTCCATGTAATGTCATACTAGTAGTGTATATTGACTGTGGACTCTAGAGCTGTGGCAGTGGCATTGATCGGTGCAGAGCCCTCTCTGTCCTCTGTGAGATTGAACTGTTTTCCCATCTCCATTACCTCCTCTGTCTTTGTAAAGATCACACTGGGAGGATCAGCTGCTGCCTCACTGATTTCTGGGCAGCACTCGCCGACCTTGCTTTCTGTTAGCGGTCTCATTACCCGCTCAATGTATGTGTTTGTGTTTGTGTGGGCGTGGGTGTGTGCGTGTGCGTGCACACCCCTCCCGAAGTTGAATCAGTGCATTTATGCATATTCTGTATTTGCTCTTTGTCCCCTTTGAAGTCGGTGCGTGTGTGCGCGAGCAGTCTGTTTCCTGCTCTCGCTGCGCCGTTAAGACGATGGCCTGGCTCTCTGCACGTCAACCTGCTGCACACGACGCCCATCCTCCTCACCTCCACTCTGTCAGCTCCCCTCACTTCCTCTCCCTCTGCCCACACACAGAAAAGCCACTTTAATGTCAGGTTAACTTTCTAAAGGTCTTTTCATTGCAGCCCATCGGCATGGCTCCTATTTTTTTCTTCCAGTCAGTTTGAAGATTCAAGTGTTTGAGCTGATTGCAATTGATTTTTTCAACAAAGTTCTGCTTAGCTGATTGAAATAACTTTTCTATTGAAGCAGAAGATAGATATAGTATTGCGCACTTGTTCTTTAGCCATAAAGATCTCAGAGAAGAAAACCCCGTGCCCTCAGCGGGATTGCAACTTTGAAATGAGATAAACGCCAGCCCTCGGTGACAAAGCTCCAAAACAGGATTATTTCAAAAGTGACTAGTTCTTCTGAATTCTGAAATTAATTGTGTGGGTGTTGTAGAGTGTTATTGCCTCAGAGAGTCTGTTTAATTCATCAGGTTGACTAAACCTCCAACTGCGACCCAGTTCATTTTTTCTGCCTCCTCTGTTCAGTCCTCATTGGGGACTGTTAGTATTTGGAATGTTTATCTAGCTAAGAGGAAAGCATTCAAACCTCGCCGAAACAGAAACTGAGTTTTTAGTTAAACGCTCGTCTTGAATTAATAACCCCCGCCCCCCCCCATTAAAAAACAAAAAAAAAAAACAAAAAACATCTGAACTACTGGATCATTTGAAGTTTTGTTGGTCTGAGGGGAGAAGACCAAGAGTCTTCATTCTTCCTGCCTCTCATCATTGATTGAATGAGGCCTTTTCAGTATTCCTCCAGCAACACCAGAGATTGGCATTGCGGTGCATTGCAGGATCGATTCGCTTTCTGTTCCTTTTCTAAAAGTTGCACAGAGGATTCCTTCTCTTGATTCATTTGGCTGAGTTTTTCTTCCTCTTCTGTTATTTAAGTGAGAACTGTTAAGAGGTGTAAAGTGGGGTTTTTTTTTATGTTAAAGGAATACTTTTACAGTTTGGAAATCGGCTTCTTCAAAGCTGAGAAGATGGATACGAACTTGAATGCCTAATCAGTTAATCAGTTAATAGGACTGATACTATTCCAATGTATTGACTTAAATTAGCATAAAGGCTGGAAAGGTACCAAAATCTTGAATTAATGTTTTGTTGTATCTTTTTTTTGGTGGGTTGTTTGTTTCAGTCATTATTTTGTGATGATGTCCAGCCATGTCCTTTTTAAAGGGGTGTTTTCCGTAAGTTCACAAATTGCTGCGTCCAGTTAGAGCCCCTCTAAGATCTGTGAGCCTGAAGAATCCTGAATAAAAATCTGTGAATTTCATCATGACGTTGGGAGTGTTCCAAAAAGCCAGTCATCTGTTTCCTAACAGTCGAAATGGGAAACTTCAAGCCTGTTGTCTTGTTCGACTTACACAATCGCAATTTGCATCTCCCTGATTTAAGCGTTTTTGAATCATGAAACACTGAGTATGGAGTAGTAATACAAAGAATACTTTTTTACCAGATTTGACAGGTGATATTTTTATTTTTTTAAATGTCCTAAAGGGCATTGAGGTTGCAGTTATTGTGCTCTCCTAATTCATTTCAATCGGGACTTGGTCATGTTCTCCCAAAATAAATTAAGGAAGTAGTTACCAAAATGCCTGCTGAGTGTTGAGACTAGTTTATAAATTCAAAGATGTGCTTTTGTCCACATAGTGTATTTACATTTACATTTTTCCCCTTTCCTTTTCTTCATACCAATGGGCCCACAGCTGAATATACCTTGATCAAGGTCACATGCTGAAATTCACTTTCGTTCCCACAGTTTTGACCTCTTTGCAGTATAGCACTAAACCAGGCGTCGTGGTTGCTGCAGGCTGTAGTATCAGTTTCTTTCCTCCCTCTAAACTTTACCAAAAAAAGAGACATCTAACCACGGTGGGATTGGCTTGAAGTGCCCCTGTTTGCCACAAGCCTAACCTCACTCCCAAGCATCCACCTGGTGTCTTTATTTTCCTCCTTCCACCAGTTGCACCCTCAGGGGAGGGAGTGTGAAGAACTAAAAGTAGTAAGTGGCCCTGCTAAAAGCGGTTGAAATGGATCCCTTTTGTGTGGGTGTGAGAGGGGAGATGCAAAGGAAAGCCCCCACTGTGGCAGCCTTTGTGAATCTAACTTGGGATGACAACGCCGGATGGACACCTCGGGCAGCTGGCTCTGTGCAGCAAAGGAGGTGACGGGAGAGGGAGATTAATTGTTTGTATGTACACTGGCAATGTCCACAACACGAGTACAAACTGTGATCCTATTGGGTAAAATTTACAGGTATTTATTGCCAAAATCATAATTAATACAGATTCTTTTGCTGGTCAGGTGGGATGTGGTGGCCTCTTATTCCCATAGAGTAAGCGCTCCTCTTAATGGATCAATAATGGAAGTTTCTTTTTGGAGCACATATCCCTACGTATTCATCTACACCCGAATGAGATGTCATTGGTCCCAATTTGAGTGTAATGGTCATCACAAGGCCCGGTATCATCTTCCACTCTTCAAAGCTTTGAGCTTTCTTTTTTCTTTTTTTTTTTTTTGAAGAAAGATGCTTTCATGTTTCATTAGTCAAACGTGAAAGAGTAGTAAGAAGGATAATCGTGACATCAGTGAGTTATGTCTCCTGTCTTTGAAACACGAGTCCTATCCTCTTTGTTTACACACCTCTCAGCACCTCAGGAGCTCGCTGGTGCACAACCGCAGCAGAGGAACGAGGCGTATTTGTTTTCCACCACCCTCAAAAATAAACTTAATCGGAGCAGTGCAGAGCAAAACACATTCTTCACAGCCAGAATACACGTGAGTGATCGAACAGATGCCCGAGTTAAAGCAGGACTGAGCATTGTCTTCCTGTCTTTCTCGCTTCACTCAGACCGGCCTGGGCATTCTGCTGCGCCTATGCTGCTGACATAATGAGTATAGGAACGCTAAAAATACCGTTGCACAAATGGAGCATGTACGCAACATATGTTGTAGTATGGCTGCTGATGCTGCTGCTGTCTCCTGAAGCAGAAAAGGAAGCACGCCATGGCTTGTGATTCTGATCAAATGTTCAGCTGTTTCCTTTTGGGTAGGCTTTTGATCAGTGGACAGCAACCTGTGAGACGCGCATTAATAAATCATAACCCGTTCAAAATTCAGCTCAGGTTAAACTCCAGTGTTTACAGGTACAGGAGTGCGCCCAATTGGATGTTTTGCAACACAGTGCAGCTGCATCTACTTCAGCTTGTTTTCGGTTCAAAGGTCACTGTGCTAATGGTGCTGACTGACTGGGCTGAGGCCAGGCCATTGATTTGTAGGGGAATGTTTCCAGGCATCATCAGTGGTGATGCGTCACCCCATGGAACCTCATCTGGACTGCAGCCATAATCCTCTTTTCACAGGCTGTCCTAATGTAGCAGCAACCTTACCATCCCTGCCACCGAGGAATATAGGCTGGCCAGCAGTGGCTGGCTGTGTCTGTGCCTGAGACAGTAGACACAAAACATGCAGTCATAAATACGTTTCCTGTAGGAATGTTGTAGGCATATGTAGTTTTAAGAAAAGACAAACATTAGCGTTTATTTGTTTGGGTAATTTAAAGTTTATGTGCTTGCAGATGGTAATGTGTTCTGTGCTGTCACTATGTATTGTAATTCCAAAATTTATAGGCTTCAAAAATACCTACATTTTAATTAGTTTTACTGATATCTGTGATTTCTTGTTTGCTGCAGTAGATATGGAAAATGTAGATTTAACAAATCTGGACCCAGAGACCAGTTGGCAAGCGCCGGCCACTTGGGGGTCCAGTCTAGTCCTCATCTGGTTAGTAAGTGGGTGCTGGAGGTTGCTGTGTTGGTTGGTTTCAGCAGTAAGGCACAAACCTCACTCTAAGACGAATGGTCTCTGTTTCTGGTTTGCATTGCATTCTTCACAGTGTGACTATCGCTTATCAATAGTTCAAAAATGTTTTCCGGCAGGTTGGCACCTTCCATGCAAACCATGAGTGAATGTGGCAATGAGCTAGCTCTGCTAGCTAACATTTTCGGTGGAGGTCCATATACCTCTTTGACCAACTTCACCTAGCAGCAATAAGCAATCTCCCACAGTCACTAGCCATTCGATCGCGGAATACTCACCAGTCTCTATGCCTGTGTGACTGGGGTCTTGTCCATTTTTAGGATTAAATTCCCTTCTCTTTTTTTATATTTGTGTAAATTTTGGGGGATTTGACAAAGCCTGGGAGCAAGTGAATTTCAGAAACATATACTGGAATCCGATAGCACTGGCCTGTGAAATTCTTCTGGCTAGAACCCTGCTGCAATATGATCATACTGTGTTTCTGTTTTATTAGAGTGAGCTTTTCTCATTGATCCCAACCAGTACAAAAAAATAGAAAAACCCATAGAAAGGTCACTTTAATCTCACTCAAGCATTACACCAGGTGTTCTTCATGCTTGAGCGTGCACCAGTAGGTGGGGTAAGAAAACATTAACCATAAGGAAACCTTATTCAAATGCACCCGGCAACTCTGAACTTTTCTAGATGTCGCAGACAAATATGCATGCGAGAATGCAAATCTCTGATGGCTTAGACATTAGCCAGCTTGTAAAAAGTGTGCATCTATATATGCACTTTTTAATATTACAGCACAGCCGCATAATTTACAGTAAATTATCCTGCAAATCTCCTGGCTATGCGCCGTGGACCCTACTTTGGGAATTGCTGCTCTAAACTGTATCCTTTTTTTTTTTTCTGGTCCCATGTATGATCTGCCAGGTACCAGGAAAATGTGAGGAGAAAGGGAAATATGGGCAAACTGGGGAGAGCGAGGCGGAGAAAATAAGACGGAGAATGTGATGGTTGATGGGCTGTCAATTGTCTGTCCGCATGGAGTTCTTCCTCAGAGTTGAGCTGCCAAGGCTGGCGGAGCACCGTCCCAGTGTGTCCCTATCTGCCTCTTTGTGTTTAAGGAACTCTCTCTGTAGCTCATTAGAATCTTTATACTTTCTTCCCCCCAAGGAGTGCGAGGCGCCGAACGGGCGCACAAATGAGGCTACCTTTCTACTTTGTATAATAGTGTTCAACCACAACTGTGGGAGGAGAAAAACAAAGATGAGATTAATCACTGTAGCCTCGTCCCTCCCCATTCTCTCATCCCTCTTCTGCCTTCCATTTCAGGGCTCCTGCCGACTTTTTAACTAGTTTCATTTAATTACCGACAGCTTTAGAGGGTGCACACGACTGCTGTTGACCTAAATCAAGAAACTGGGACATATTTTCCCCCATTGCCCCCTCCAACTTTCTTACTCTACTCTATTGATTTTGTCTGCGTGGACCGTGCACAAGCAAATTAGCTGAGCACAGCCATCAGTTTGACACTCTCGCTCACTCTGTCCGTCTCTCTGCTGCTTCTGAATTAGCTGGCTTCTAGGGCCAGAGTTCCCTCTACTACCAATTTATTCTGGAGGATGTGTAGGGGATTGGGATTCTCATCCATTTTTTGGGGTCCCTGACAGGACGAGAGCTATTATAAAAGAAATTGGAGAGCAGCCTCTTTGTTCGCACTGATGTAGTCGCAGTAATGGACAAGATTAGGGCAAAGTGTGAAGCAGCTCCTTGAGTTAAAGCAAAAAAAATTCAAAGCAGGCACAAGGGATTTTCTTGTGTGACAGTTGAGTATTGGTTAATTATTTCAGACAGTGCAAGGTGGCTCGAGTGGCGAGTCTCTCTCTCCAGAGCTCTCCTTCTGTGTCTCTCAGTCGGTTTAGCTCCTGGCTATGTGATTTCCTACGTGGTTTAATTGACAAACAGCAGCTCCGCTTCACAGTCTCTTCTCCTCAAGTTTGATTCATTAAAGAAATCCATATCATGCTGGTTCTGTCCCCCTTTTCTCCCTTTTTTTTCACCTTATGGCCAAGGCTGTAGTTTTCTGACCCCAGGAATAATCCTCCTTGATCCACCAATGGCATGCAGCACACAGGAAAATAGTCCTGACGACAGCTGAACCTCTTAGTCCTGCAGGAATGTTTGACCACGTGCACCCACACAGACACACACAATCACACCATACACATAGGCCATACATTCAAACACAGTGCAGCATAGTGCAGAGCCAAACAGAGCAGCTATCCATCCTCATTAGCAATTTTTAAAAAATTTCTTTTCTGAACTCTGAATGAAGATGAAGGCAAATTTGGGGAACCAGTGACTACTTAGGATGTTTTTTTTTTCATGAGGCCTTTACTTCCTGAAAGCAAGCACCATGTGAGGTACCTAAAGCACAAAAAAAGGAAGGAAACCTATAAAAGGCCATTTGACACACATGCAGTTTATCTTGTGTAGTTTTATACACCCTGCTTCTCAGAAAGTATGAATACCCACTTGATTTTTTTATTTTAGTTCTATTTTTTTTGTCAGTTTTAGTAAATAAGTGAGACCATCTCTTTATCACTGGCCCATATTTTCTTTGTTGGCATGTCTATTGGTGCATGTGTCAGTATTATTGATCTAAGTTGTTGCAGATGTCAGGACCGTTATGCCAGCAAGCCACAGAATCCAACCCTCATTTTGCACTTTTCAGTGCGAGCCTCTCTTCATAGGAAAGAATGAGAATTGGGGCCAATATAGAAATGGACACAGCCAGTCACACTCATTCATTCTCCATATCGTGTGGCTCACGGAAAGCAGAATGCACATCACATGAAAACACTTTATTTTTACTCCGAGGCGCGGGGCTGGATGACAGATTCCTCTCTCGTCATATTTCTTGGTTCAGTCGCCCCTCACCGCTGTCACTATCTTGTCATTGTTAGTTCAGCTCCATTGTAGTCTCGCCACCTCAAATGGCTGCCTCGGCTCTTTTTCCACCCCGCTGAGCTTACGGGGTCTTGTGGCAAAGCTTATAAACTTTTGCTGCAGCTAGGAATTGCCAGTTCCCCATGGTGCACACTGTACTTAGAAATGCGACTGTTGAATGCCTCTTTGTTTAAAGGCCTTCGGGGTTGTAAACTGTACTGGTAACAACTTTGCAGACTGTTACTCTGGAAGAGGAACAGTTCCCAAATTTTGGCAGTAAGATACTTCCTATACAGTAGATTGCTTATTGTTTTTTTTTGTTTTGGTCAGCAGTTATGACTTCCCTGTTGTGCCTCATGGTTCCCTTTGAATTAAATATTTGTTTATAGCTGAACAGTTTGTATTATTTTGATGGTAATAGGTGTATCAGGGTTGTTTGAGCTCCTTTAGTAATGAATATTCAAAGCTTTGGTCGCTGTCGTCTGGCATCATATGGCTGGGTTGTGATTTTGGCAATATTTATGATTAAAACGATCAGACGGAGGAAGTTAGAAGCAACGTTTTCTTCTCGCACAATGCACAGTCTGTGTCTGGGTGCTAACTTTGCTGTATTGTACAGATGGAGAGGTGTGAGTTCTGATCGCAAATTAGCAGCCATAGATTTTTCTCAGTGGGAGCTTTTTTGTGCTGAAAGGCTCTAAATGTCTCTAAATCTAGCCAAAAAGTTAAGAGTTTGCAGTAATGACATAAGCTGAAGCGTGATCACTGTTGTGAAGGAGAAGGATGTCTGTCAAGCAAAATAATAGAACTATATAAATCCTACAGGATTTATTGTGACCTTGTGAGTCTAAAATGTTTCCTACTTGTGACTGAGCACACTCCCTTCAATTTCCACTGAGTCGTTAAACATCTTCTTCTCTTCCATGTTTCAGTAGCACGATGAAGGGCGCACACTTGATCGTTTAATTTTCATTTACACAATATATTCAGCTAGAATTCATTAAAGTAGGTTGCGTATTCCCCATGCTGTGTCAGTAGGTTGTTGCAAAACATGGCCATAACACTCTCCTGTGTTAAATAGCATGTTCTCATACACTTAGTTTAAGAATCGGTAAACCTGTTTAGTGGTGAAATAAAGTGTGTCAAATGTTCTTTCTTATGAAAACATTGAGCCTGGTGGAAGCATCAACTAGGGCACACCTTTGCTCTGATAACATCAATTTCTAGTTCCCTCCGGCTCATCCGGGGGGGGGGGGGGGGACACCAAGGCAT
>JAVDPK010000866.1:956486-968449 GCA_034780415.1 Cichlasoma orientale | reverse complement strand
AGAAATATATATATAAATATATATATATATAAATGAGAAATGGTGTTTTGATGGAGCTGAACGCTGCCATGCTAGTTCTGTGAAGATCCAGTAACACACAGCATGAGAGTCAAACCAGCTGCTCTTATTTCAGTTTCTATATCTGTTCTCTTTTCCCTTGTGTGTCTCCATCCTCTCTTTCTGTCTCTGGTGAAAACTGACAGTGCACTTTTTTTTTTCCTTTTACAGTGTATCTGTTTGTTTATCCATGTACACACGGCTCTTCCAGGCTGCCATCCTATTGTAATGTCTAGTTTAAGTAAGACAGTCTGTACAAGAATTGTGGTGTCCTCGCCGTGACCCGGTGGACCGGTGTCACATAGAATCAGACTGAGTGGGCCTGTGTGTGTCAGAAAGTACAAGACTTTGCCTTTTTGTGGCTGAAAAGCTAGTCATTGCAGGCCATCTGGAAACTGGATCTGACAGGTTCAGTTGACAGAAAAAGTGTGTGTGTGTTGATGCCAAATCTGAGCATCTGCAGGTCTGTTTTTTGTTCAGTTTATGCAATAGGATATTCATGGCCCAGTGGCATCCACTTGGACGTTTGTGTGGCGTGTGCGTACATTGGACAGTTTATAGGATTTTTCCCTTGCTTTGCCTGTTTTTGTACTTTGTGGCAGCAGTGTGGCGGAACAGCCATGAATGGCATCTTTCTCCCCATTTGTACTTACTGTTCTCTTTTTCTGGCATAACAGAACGCATCCCATAATCCCAGCACACGGGACAAAACAACAACAGAATCAATTCCCTCTAGAGTGATCACCTTTCCTGTCTCATCACATCATATGGCGGTTAGCCAGCCCCGACGCCTGACAGACAGAAAGTCGGACTGGTGGCACGCAGTTAGAGACGGACGGACAGACAGCAGCTGGCTCGTGGATCGACAAGCGGGAAGCTTTCATTTCACAGCCGAAAAAAAAAAAAAATGCGGTGACTTGAAACTGAATAATTTAGCTCAATGCAGCTGGGAAAGTCACTTGGATAATTCATGCATTGGGCACACTTTGTGAGTGCAAGTGTGTTTGCTGTGTGTGCGCATGAGTGATTGGGCTTTGAATGAATTGCAAAAAGTAGAAACTATCGGGCATCTCTTCGTGCTTGTGCGTGTGTGCGCGTTTGAATGAATTACAAAGTCAGATGTGCACTTGTGACAAATCCCATGTAAAGACAGTGTTTCTGCAGCTTGAGGAATAACAAAGGGCTGGCAAAGCTTCAGCACAAAATACGAAGGACACACACACACACTAGCACACACATGAACAGAGTTATAGACAGCCCAGAATTTTAATTTCAACTGCAGGCTTGATCTCAGTGTCAACGTGAGGGAGTGGGTGGATGAGTAATTCTGCTGAATCCTCTCCTCAGCAGTGGGCTATTCTCCTAGAGAAAGAGGAAAAACAATCCACCCTGAAAAAGAAAAAAAAAAATAACACCTCTGGCGTCAGCCTTTGATTTATAACTTAATCTATTAGTAAAGTTCATGATGTTTAGTTTGATCATTTTCATCAAGAAATTTCCTCATACCTACAAGGCATGGGGAGGCTTTAATAGATTTTTGCAGAATTTCATTCTTTACCCCATTTCCCACTGCAAGAAGATTATTAGTGCATCTTTTTGAAAAGAAAGAATATCAGAATATCATAAACAATTGCATCACATTTGCTTTTGAGCATGCTCATTAAGGTTCTACTTGGAAAAATACAATTATTGGGCCCTAACCACCAGAAAGCCAACTCAAATTTTACTGAATGGCAACTGAATTTGTCCTCAGCTGCAGCATCCCTGTGTGGTCCGCAGCCCATGAACCATGGCCACTGTGTCTTTGTACTCCTGTACAAGTGCTTGTTTCTTTAAATTGTTCTGGATTAAATATAATCCCTCTGCGGCAAAGGGAATTCTCTCTGCACTGTTTGGATGCTGCGTTCAGGTATACCGAATTAGCCCCGCAGCCAGAAGAAATGAAATTCTTGTCCCCACTTGAGCTCGAGCCGGAAGACTCTTGTTATGTTTCCACTCTATATCCCAGTTTTACATGTGCGTGACCTTGTGTGAATGGGTATCTCTGTGTGCCCATGTCTGCATGCATACATTGCTGTTTGAATAGGCCGCTTGTGTAAATGTGCTGCCCGTGTAGCTGCAGCATTAAGCTTGCACCCTAGTGGATCTGTCAACGGTCGCAATTCTGTCTTCGTATGAATATCGGTGTTGAGCGGTTGACATATTTGTGGGTACATGCAGGTTTAAGAGCGTGGGTTAATACATTTTCTGTGTGTGCGTGTGTGTGTGTGTGTGCGTGTGTGGTTTCAGTGAGCAAGTCAGCGGGACTCTGTGCTATTTTAAAGAGATGGTTGAAGTGCTGTCAGCTGAGACATTCTGCTGAAACTCGCACTGTTAGAAAGCGCCGCTCGGCGCTAATAGACCATCAGCATCATTCTGTCCCTACCTACTTAACCTGATACCCTTCTAGATATCAGGCTTTCTTTTGACATTTTCTCAAAACCTGTATAAATCTCAAAGCAGTATTCACTCCCTTTCAGACGCCTCTCTGGTGTTTGATGTTAAAATGTCATTTTCCACACATTGCCAATTTCGAGATAATTCCTATTTCACACATGCGTGCGCACACAGACATGGATTGCGTGGTATCTTTCATGTGCAAAATTGGTGATGAGGCCCTTAAATTGACTTTACTTTCACTATCATAGACTGGGGATGTCACAATGCCACAATGTCACAAACAGCCCGACTCTTACGACCTTTCTAATCAGTGAATGAGGGCGGAGCTGTTGCTGCAGCTGCACTAGTCACCATCTTCCATGTGTAGCTTTCACTATGCTAGTGGGGCATCCTTCTTTTTCAGCATGTAAGGATGGACTAGAGCACTTGCAGTCAGTTCCAGAAGAATTATAGCCTTGGTACAGACACTGTCAATGGTATCTATGGTACTTGGGGGAAAAAAAGTAATAATAATATTGTTGTGTTTTCTGAATTTTGGTATTGTAAGTATTGGTTCTGGTGACATCTCTATCATAGACTGTATATAGAAGATGGACAAAGCCACAGAAATGTTGCTCTTTCTTTTGTTTGCTAATTTTTGATCCCTTGGTAGATGCCGTCGTATTACTCGGCTATATTTGGAAAGGGTAAAGCTGGCAAGTTATGAGCTAATGCTAGTACTTGCTACTTTATTTGGTTAGCAGGATGCTGCCATCATTCACTGTAATAGTTGTGATGCTAATTTGGGCTAGTGACAACACACAACAAACAGAATATACAAAGTACCTTTGTGTATATGCCAAAGAAGATGACATGCCTTTGACCTAACGCTCAAAATGTACCTTTTACCACCTGTGCTGTATGTGTACTGGCTAGTAGTCGGTGCTGAATGAAAAGAGAGCTTGGGTTAACCATTAATGTTTAGGATTAAATTATAAAACGTTGTCTTTATATTGCACTACCTGTTCTTAGAATGCAGTCTCCAAAAAACACTTGAAAATCACTGAAACACTCAGTAGTAGTAGTGATTGACATTCCATTCATCTAATGACTTATAGGCAGAAACAGATTAAGACTTTATGCTTTCTGTTATTTATTCCTCAAAAGCATCACATATACAGTGTTAACAGTATAAATGAACTCACAAAGAATAGTGCATTACTGTATAAACTTCCTTTCCGTGTCTTGTACTGTGCGTGTAAACTCTTTCCTTAAAATTGTAGCTACTGAATAAAAAAACATCCTCATGTCTTCTGTGGCACACAGAATGGATTTATATAAGTTTGTTTTGTGTATTTGTGTTTTGAGTTTGTGCAGAAATGGAGAGATTTCATAAGCTTTGATTTTATTTCACCTACACAGATTATTGATCGCATCTTCTCTCTGTTTTTTTTTTTTTTTTTCAGGAGCATTTTGTCTGTTTATTTCTCAGACTCTCTCTCTAACTCTGCATAACCAAGTTCAAGCATTGAAGTAAAAACAAGTAAAAAAAACAAAAAAAAAACCAAAACAACTAACGTGGGTGTTTGTGTGCCTCTTTCATTGTAGTGCTGGCCAGTTTCCGAGGGACCGTCCAGTATGGCCTCCCACTGGAAATTGGAGACACGGTGCAAATCGTGGAGAAATGTGAAGGTATGGTGCACATTTTATACACTTCCTATGTGCATGCTACGTTCAAATTAGCTGCTTATTCTGAGGAGATTTGGAAAGGAAATGGAGTATGAGTATGTGTGAGGAAATCAGTTTCTCCCATGAGCACTTACTGTAGTAATGCTTCTGTTTTTTTTTATTTAATGGACAAATAAAAACAATCTTTTTATCAAATCAGCCACAAAAAAATAAGTAGAGTCATGCACCAACAGTGATCTGATTATTTATAAATGCAACCACACACACACACACACACACCTACACACGCTACACATGGGTGTTTCAGTATGTGTTGTACTGAAAAGTTCCCATTGGTCAGTATAACACTTATAGCATGTCTTTTGGGGGATGCTGTGATGTGGTATGTGCACAAAATGAGCAGCATCTTGTCTGTGAAGAAGGCCTGTGGAAACTCATGTTAGCTACCGTTTCCTGCACCAGAAGCTGGCTGCTCCTCCTGCCTTCCTGCCCACACTGTCTGCTTTTCTCCTCTACTTGCTTTTTCTTACCCTCTCTCTCTCGCCTCCTGCGTATGCTAATATATTTTTAGTTTCTCTCTTTCTCGCTGCGTCTTCTTTCCGTCCCAGGTCCGTTTCAATCCCCAGAATGATGTCAACTCATTTCACAGCAGCGCTACACTTTTATTAACACAAATAAGCAACCGTGAACAAACACATACAAATCGCTTTCTTCCGGACCGCGTGCACTTGACACACTCTGTCTCACTTCCTGTTGGGAGGGAAAAAAAACACGCACACACAGGCATGTGCACATACATACACACACACGCACTCTGAGAGACAGAAAGCCAGTCTGTCTTGCAACGTGCCAACCAGAAGGATGTGATATTGTGGTAAGGGACCCAAAGGAAGTAGACAATAGCACAGCAAGTGGAATGCTTGGCCCAGAAGGGAAGAACTAAATCAAAATCCAGCCAGCAGTGAAGCGGCTGAGAGGCAGACTGCTGACAGCAGAGGAGGCAGACTAATGGCTCTGCCTCATGTTGATACTGTTGACACTTCAAAACACAGGAGCTCGCACGCTGGACGTGCCTGAAATGTGGCTCCTGTCTGAAAATTCTCTGCCTCAGTAATTGATTTTTGACTTTGCCCTTCAATAGCGCTTTATTTTGTTAAGTTACTGACAGCAGTGAGTGCAGGCTGGATAAACTATGATTTTAAATAATGGTTTTCCACACTGCTCTGCCAGACGCGCCCCCGCAACCTTGTCAGATAAGCTCAAGTGCGCCTTCCTAGCCGTCACCACTCGGCCTGTCCGTAGCACTTCGTTTCAGTCAATTTGAATGTTTGTGTTACTTTTTTAACATAAAAGTGAACGTTGATGTAAAATATTGTTCATTTCTATTCTATTTTACTGGTTTTTATGTTATGTTTAGATAAGAAATACAAACCATTTAGCATCCATTTTCAGTTAGCTTTAGTTGGGCTACTCTTTTCAAGTCCTTATTTTCTTGTACTATTAAAATATTTTTCATGAATACTCTCCTCTATCTCTAGTTCTCTCATTTTATCCTGTAGCTGTTATAGCTATACTATCTCTATATATAAATATCTATAAAGCACTAGCCTTTTTGAGCTGGTATTTTAATATCTAACGCTTGTATCATCGCTGGTATTTTAGGTTCTTACTACATCAGCTATGTTGGTCTCTTGCTCAGCAGTGCTCTGAACAACACTTGGTTTTTGAGGTGTTAAAAAGTTAGCGTTGTTCAGTCTGCTTATAGTAGCTGGTTGGTTGATGTGATTAAAAAGTTACTAAAAATCAACATAGTGACATTTTTTTTTTAAGTCCCGGGCGACTGCTTGTGGTATTTTCTTTCTTTGCTGATTTTAAACCTTGCTACGAGCTGTCCCGGCCTGAGCGTTGCTGTTGGGGAAAAATAACTCAATCTGAAAATAGACGATGAATCGAGTTCACCCTCCAAAAAAAATGACTACTCCGACTATGAATTCCCGGAACAAATCAGGTAGAAAATACCACCTAAGTCACAGATGTTTTGGCAAAACCCAATAATCTAATATGATTATAATAATCTAATACATTTACATTTGAGCTATTTAGTTAATGCTCTTATCTGGCGGGACTTACAATGGCTGGAATGAGCTTAAATTGTCAGTCTGGAAAAGATCATCAGCTCAAAGCCTCGGCAAATTTAAATGTATTAGATTGTTTCTATCAGTGTTGGGATTTGCAGAAGCATCACGTAAGTACTAATTTGGCTTGAGCTGAGACTAGAGCGTGTAATGATGCGAAAAGAGCGTGAGTGAATATAAACCACAGTTTTTTTTCCCTCCTGTCTTTGCTTTGTTTTGTTTTTTTTCAAACCTCTGCTATGACGAGGCGCATTGATATTTATAGTCTTTTTCTGCGGCTTTGCGTGTTGCAGGTTTCTTCCTGTACTCAGCTGTGCATTAACCTGTGGTCACTGCAAACACAGGTTGCTCAAAAAGCCATTCCTCGGTACCTCATTGCTTTTGAAAGCCGCTTTGATACATACAATCTCAAAATTTATACCCGCAAAGAAGGAGGAAGCCAAGCGGTGTGTCAGGGCATAATCAGAACCGTCGTAACTGTGACTGTAAGCACTGAGAGGAAAAACATGTTTTTGTTTATTGCGGGAGTCAAATGCAGCAAAATGTGCTTTAAGCCCAGCTTGAATCAAGGAATGTTAACAAAGTATGTGCATAAACGCTCCTTCAGTGTGAGCCTGTTATTGGTAATGGAGTCATCAAGGTACAAAAACACGGTGAAAATATCCAGGGTTCTGTCCCCAATTATTGTATCAAATTTCAAAAGCTTTTACCAAATGGCGCTCGGGGCTGCCGTAGATTCCAGTGGCAGAGGAGGAAGAAGAGACGCTTCTTTGCTTTGTCTTAAATGATCAGTTTATTGGATGAGTGAGTCATTCCATTGACAGTTACAGGCCTATTGATAATCTAAGTTTGCTTTTCACATGAAACTAAGTTGGAATAAACTAAAGGTTTAATGTGTTTGCTGTAAAATGCGGTACTATACAACTATACAGGGGATGATACAACTTCCTTCTCCCACATACACGATTTTCTATCTTTGCTCTGCTTTTAGTAGATATACAGTAATTCATTTTCTTTTCCTCTTCCACTCTGCGCTCCGGGGAAGACATAAAAAATAAATTTATAAACGTGTAATATTCACAGGGACAGGCTGTAAAATTAAAGTGGTGTATTTTCTCTGCAGGATGGTACAGAGGATTCATCCTGAAGAACCCAAATGTGAAGGTGAGCGCATTTTTTTTTTCACAGCCTGTTTTGCTCGTCTTGCTTATTCATGCTCTCAGTAAACCCCGATGCCCTCTCTCTGCGTATTAGCTGACATCACAGACTGAACTGAGAGACTTCTTCAGACCTGTCATTGCCAGAAAAAAAAAAAAAAGCATTTTCAGCAGCCGAGATGACAGGATGTTATCAGGAACACCTGTGTTTTCTTCGTGTGACTTGTCAAGAATGCGTGCTCTGAAAATTGTTTTTAGTAGCCTGACATATAGTTTGGTGACACTGTGTGATTTCCTCTAGAGCTCCACCCAGCATCAGCTGGAACAGTTATAATCAGCCAGCTATACTTAGACAAATGGAAGCACCTGTTTGCGTGTTGACTTAAAGAAGAGAAGAGGAGCAGATTCTGCTGAAACAGAAAATGTTGATGTTAGCCAGGAAACATGCAGATCTGTGCAAAAGTCTTGAGCTACCCCTTGTTTCTTTACATTTTGCTTCCAAGGAGCTACACTTCTATTTTTTTTAAGGTCATCCTGAGCAATAGTTCTCCAGGCTTTCTGAAAGTCTTTCTTCACATATCGGCTGCTTTTTTACTCATTTTCATTTTCCAGTCCTTCTATCTGACTATTTCAGGGGAATATTTTTTCTTAAGCCACTTAACACTGACCTATGAATCACTGAAACATGAAAAAGGCACCTAACTCAAGGGATGAATCAGTGTTGTTTACAAATAACAGACAACTTAGCAACAAAACGATTTGAAATTGTATCTTTAGGCACTTGGTTACTAGCAGCCTGTCACAAAAAGCACATGATTTTTTTCCCTCCATTTCTTTAGTTGAATCTATGATAAAAGCCAAAGTGATTCCCATAGTAGTATTAACTGAAAACGTGGTCTGTCTTTGTATGGTCCGGTGTCCTTAAAGTATAGGACAAAAAAAAAAAGTGGCAGACCTAAAAAAGGCCGAGAGATGCATCTGAGCCTTCACTTGATTCATCTGCTGTTTACTGAAACCATCAGAAATGGTCTCAGTGGAATGCAGTATGCAGTAAGTGCGTGTAGTAATGCATGCAGTAAAAGCATACCTGGATAGAGAAGCAGACTATGAAACACTGTCATTCATGGATTGGCCTACGCCGAAGCCTGAACCTCAACATTATTGAAACAGTGCAAATGGTAAATGGACTGGTTCTGGCGCTTTTCTACTCTACATGAGCACTCATTGTGCTTTATACAGCATGTCTCATTCACACAAGGACTTTCTATCATTCAAAAATACTCCAATGAACATTGGGAGCAACTTGGGGTTCAGTATTTTGCCAAAGGATGCTGAAGCAGCCAACCTTCTGGTTGGTAGATGGCCTGCTCTACCTCCTGAGCCACAGCCACCCCTAAGTGTGGGACAGAACAAAAGATACTCAGCGTCCAAAGGAGAGCTTTTAACGTCCTTCAAGAAGCCTGGAGAGCTATTCCTGAAGACTACTTAATGAAATTAGAAGAAAGCTGCCTCAGAGAGTTCAGGCCATGTTAAATAATAACGGTGGTCATACCAAATATTGACTTTCAAGCTCACTAGAATTGTACAAACTCTGTTTTTACCTTTATGTTTGCACCTTACAATAAATTGCTGCACCTATTTTCCATTTTACAAGCAAAATGTAAAGAAATGTGGGGTGTCTCAAGACTTTTGCTCAGTACTGTAGTAGAGAGAAACTCTGCAATTAAAGAATCTTGAATAGAAACCTGTGGGCGGCTGCATGATAAATGTTCCATTGCTAACCCCCAAAAAGCCACTTGTCTGTGTAAACATATTGATTGTGGTGTTGCACTGATTGGATACATTATAAGAGACAAACATGACACTCAAAGAATCTTGAATCAGAATGTATCACTTTGCCCCCCAAAGTCAGAAAACTTTGTACGCACTTTTTAAAAAATCTGATTTAACTGGTCATTCTATACATCATGTTTTACTGCCTTGGTGACTATTAAATTAAGTTAATTTAGGTAATGCTTCAAGATAACTGCCCAGTTTTATTATTTTATTTTAGGAAGACTGCTGAATGGAAAGACGTATTTCATGAAGGGCTTTGCACTTGTGCAAAGGTGTAGGGGAATATGCATACTTGCATTTAATACTTGCGAAAAGTTGTTATCAAGATCGCCCAGAAGAACTTTGTTTCTTCATATTGTAGTTTTACCAGTAATATTTATTATTATAAGTGGAAACAAATATTAAGAAATAAAATAAAATTAATCTGACAAGATGTTGAACAACTTCCAGTCACCAATCACATGAATGATCTACCATAAAAGCACCCGCGCAGACTGAGGAAATTAGTTTCATAATGACTTTTTTTATTTTTATTTTATTACCATCATGTCATTAAAAAAAATAAAAACCCTGCTCTTGCACCAGACCAAACTATATCATTGCCGGCGATGACCTCTCAACATTTTATACACAAAACACTCCATTAGAAGAAGAGAGTGGGCATGAGCAGTGAGTCTGATGAGAATTATGACTTTTAAAACTCTCACGTGCAGAAGAATATATATCATAATGAGAGCCAAGTGAGGACTCAGGTGTGTGTTTGCCTTTTGCATTTACTCAGATACTACTTTGATCTCCCCGAGTCAGTGGGGACAACTTGCAGTTTATTAGCATCAAACGGCATGTGCGTACACACAAACAGCTTTTTAAAACCTTTGCTTGTCTACTAAATGCCATTGCTGCTTGCTTTTATCTTTCCGTTCCCTCCATTTCCCTCTTTTTTTTAACCCACAAACACTCCCAGCCTCGTATTGATTATGTGCATCATTTTCACATCCGCCGCCGTTAAACGCTAATTACATTGGAAGCAAATGACTCTCGGAGCCTTCTCATTAACCTGTTTATCTTCTGCCCAAAGGGGATTTTTCCATCCAGCTACATCCACTTAAAGAATGCCCACATCAAGAACAAAGGGTAATGTTACTTGTCTTTTCCCTGTTTCCTTTCCATATGCGTTCATATTGTGGTTTGAGACATATTTGATTCCCGTGCATGTGCCAATGTTTGTAGGCAATTTGAGACAGTCATCCCCGTCGAAGACTCAGTCATCACAGAGATGACATCAACTCTGCGCGACTGGGGTGCCATGTGGAAACAGCTCTATGTGGTAAGAATTGTCACGCACAAGCGCACACGCACACTTTGCATTGATTCGAAGCGTCACTGCTACTTTACAGAAACTGCCCTTTTAAGGTTTCTCATGCAGAGAGTTCATTTGGCCCTGGGTAATTCAGAAAGCCACAAACAGTTGAAGCTTTTTTTCCATATGCATTCATTAGTTGGATTGATTGTGTTTGTGGCCTATTAAAGTATCTGGGGTGCTGATTAAATTGAGCTGATGAATACTTGTAGATCAAAGTGCATAAATTTGCAGCAAAAAGCAGCAGGACACTGAAGCTAATTTGCACAAATCCATTTTAAGCCCCTCTTGTCTTCTCTCTCTGGGTCGCCGTCTTCTTCTCAGTGTCGATTTAGTTCTCTAATGTGTGTTCCGTCGCTTTTCATGTTTTCACTTATGTTTTTGGGTGGCAGCGCTGGCACAACTGTATATTTTGATCTCCTTATCTGTGCCTTTCCTTCTGTCATCCTAATTCTGTCTTTAGCTTATTGTCAGTTTCCCTTTCATTTGTCGCCTTTGACTGCTATTCTTCTCATTTTTTTTCCTCCCCCCTTCTCTCTCCTTTCCCAAACCTGCAGAAAAATGAGGGGGATTTGTTCCACCGGCTTTGGCACGTGATGAATGAAATCCTGGACCTGAGGAGGCAGGTGCTGGTTGGCCACCTCACTCATGACCGTATGAGGGACGTCAAGCAGCACATCACAGCAAGATTGGATTGGGGCAACGAGTGAGTAGAATAAGGGCAGAAAGAACAAAACCTTTAGGTTTAAAATGTCCACATATGGCTTTTAGATATGTTTGTATTGTTCCATTTTAAGAACCAATAATTCACATATATGTATATTCCTGGGCTGTACTTTATTGTATCCTTACTCATGTTCTCTGGAGCTTTTGTGCAGCTCCCCAGTTCATCCTGTGTCTCAGACAATCCAGTTTAGCTCCCTTCACCCCCCCTTTAAACCAACTTTCTTCTGATTGGCTGCCTCTCACAAACAGAACAGAAACAGTTTGAATAGCAGGTGGGTGGGGCTTCTGTGTTCATAGCCAGAACTGTGTCCTGTTGGCAACAGTTGTATAACGGACATCAGAGACAAGAGTTGGGGGAAAAAAAGTACTTTGGTTTATAGAGATTACTTGCTATTTCAAACACTGGCCATGTTTAATACAAGCATCAAGAGCGGTAACTGTATGAATATGAAAGGAAAATAGCTCCTCTTTAAGAGCTGCTCATTCCAGAAGAGTCAGTCCAAGTCCCCATGTTTTGATACTGTTGTCTTCCATTAATGAATTTCCACTGAAAGAACAGGGAGCATATTTTATGAATTCAACAAC
>JAVDPK010000866.1:923995-947134 GCA_034780415.1 Cichlasoma orientale | reverse complement strand
AGCCAATGAAGAGAAGCCAGTATGGGAGAAATATGCTCTCTCTTTCTAGTCCCTGTCAGTACTCTAGCTGCAGCAGTCAGAACAGATGACAAGTGAAAATGTCAGTGGCCTCCACCTGTAAAACCATTCCTGTTTTGGAGGTTGTCTCACTGTCGCCTCTCTAGTGCACCTGTTATTAATTTAATTAACACCAAAGCAGCTGAAACTGATTGACAACCCCCTCCGCTACTTAACTGACCAGATCAATATCCCAGAAGTTTAACTGACTTGATGCTGCACTCTGATTAAAAAGTGTTCCTTTATTTATTTATTTATTTTGAGCAGTGTAAATTCCCTTTATATAGAGAAATTTGCTTGTGCTGATTTTCTTCTCTCCCCTGCAGATGGAACACCGGCATCGTAAGAAGGAGACCTCCACTCCTGCTAGCACCCATCACCTGTTTGTCCATGTGAAGAGTCTAATGAGTGCTAATCTGGGGGAGGAGCTTGAAGTCTTCTTTCATATTTATGATGGACGGGAGAACCGGCCACTCAGGTAGAGACTTGATAGAAAATAAGTCCCTATTTTAATTGGGTCATTCATTTCAAAATCAAATTAACATATTTTTCCTCTGGCCTGTAGTGCTGTTTGTGCATCTAGATTGTTTTGGAGATATTGACTTTGGAGATGTCTGCCTTCTTTTTGCTGCAATGGAGCTAAATGGCACTCACAGCGACAAGAATACGCAATTTGAAAAAAAAAATACATAGTCTCTTTAGCAACTGCAGCAACTGTGGCTGTAGGAACTGTTTTTTCTTTCTGCTAAACTATATCAACTAACCACTGAGCAGTAGAAAGTCACGAAGTCTTCACGTCACTTTTTTTTTTTTTTTTATAAATTTCTGATTTTTTTGGTTTTGGCACGTTGCGCACTAGAAGGCGAGTGCTATTTGGTTTCACTGTATTCAAGAGAAAGTGGAAAGGTCAAAAATTTGACTCCTACAAAAACAATCAAATTGATAACACTATACAAGTTAGAGGAAATATGCATAAATCTGACTTTTTAGATTAATTTTCCCTTCAAGTCCCTTCATCACAGCTGCGGTGTGTGGTTTTGTTTTGGTCATTACCGGATGTTTTTAGACCAGGAAGCTCGATTTATCAGCTTGTATGTTGTTTGCTTGGATTTTAGTCGGTTGAAAAACAGTTTCTTGCTTGTTCGTATGGTTTATGGCATTAAACCCTTTGGGAGAGCAAAATGCAAATGAGCAGCACTGTTGATTGTGAACGCCGTGTCAAATAGCTCCCCTTGGACTTCTCCAATTATATTCATGAAGATTTATTAAATGAAGCAGGTTATTAAAGTGCACTTGAACACATAAAATCGGACAAGGCCATGTTATTAAAAATGTCCATATAAAAGAACCTGGTATCCTGGGAAGTCTGCATGTGTTCCTTGCATAGATGCTCACACACCCGCAGATGCCACATGTACTCCTGATGGGGTGTTACCCAAATAGAAGACTATGTTGAAACTCCCTGGTTTCAGAGTTCAAAGTGAAGAAATTTTGTTTCATGTCACAAACAAATGAATTTGTCAGGCGAAAGAAAAGCGAGTGGGTTGAAAAATGAGCACAGCCGCAGTGAAACTTCTTTTGATAAGTCATGCTTGTGTGAGAGTACTCTCCGCCCCGCAGGGTCACATCAGAGGAATTAGAATGGAGTTGATGGGACTCTATGTTTTTTTTTACTTTGTGTAGCATACAGTGACCCTACTTCTGTTTCTACTGAAATCCATCTCATTATTCATCCACAACCTTGCACGAAGACCAGCTGCAGTTTCCACCTTCCTGAATGAATAACAGCACACAAAAAGGAAGGTTCTATTTTTTACAAGTGTGTCACTTTGTTTGGTTTTCAGGATGTGGTTCATCTGAGAGAAAGAATCATTTCCGAGGGGGGGGGGGGGATGCTGTGTACTCCATCTATCCATTTGCTTCCACTTATCTAATTCAGGGTCACGTGTGCTGGGGGGTACCCGCCTATCTCAGCTGTCATAGAATTAGAGGCGGGCACATCCTGGACAGGTCCCCAGTCTGTCTCAGGGCTGGGATGCTGTGGAAAATGCAAATATTTGACTGAAAATGTGTAGAAAATGCACTTTTTCAACTAGTTTCTGAGTTGTGGACAGGGGCTGCAAAGGTATGGAAAAGTTCTTAAATGCTTAAAAAAAATACCTGGCTGAATACTTGAATACTGAATACTGGCTGAAACTTCCATTCAAGTAAAAATGGGGAGGGGCCTACCACTCTATGCACGCTTGTGTCAGAAAACTGCTTTATTGACACAGTATCATTAAAACAGAGTATCAGTGACTTTTGAGGAAAGTGTAAGATATAAGACTCAGTAATAATTAAATTGGGTATTTTTTTGTCATAAAGTGGGTAATTAGTATTCAGTACCATCATATCATGTAACACTTGAAGCCCCTTTGTTCTCTTTTTTTGCTGTCACTGTTTTTGTGTCTCCATTTCTTTTTTCCTTTGCTGCCTGTCTTCCTCTTTCAGTCTTCTTGCTTCTTTGAACGATGGGGTACCTTGAGCCGGGCACGAGTAATTACACTCGCTAAGCTTAAATATACATTTCAAGTGGATTTAAAATCCATTTTCTGAAATGGAATAAAGTCTACTTCAGTAGTGCTGATATTATATACTTAACAGCAGCTTCGGAAAGTCATCATGCATTACAAATGAAATGTGAATTTATCCAAACTGAATCCAGAAAGAAAGAGCACCGACAAAGCTGTATTTTTCTCATAACCGCTTAATGTTGTTGCCTAAATCAACGGTTTGGATTTTCTTTTAATTTTGAGGGATAAAGGCAGTCAGAGGCATTAACCAATGTGCCTTTATGCTTCTAATTTTCTACGTCTGCAAGTGTGTTTGCTTGCATCAGTTGTCTTTTAGGAAAATCTCGCAATGGCAGCTCGCCAGCGCCGTCTCTCACTGTCTGGTCACATGCATAAACAGAGACGCACTCATTTACACAATCTGCCTGGCGGAGAGCCATTTCACTGCTTCCCTCTGTGCTGGTGGTTTATGTGGATGTGTGTGTGTTTGTGTGTGTGTGTGTGTGTGTGCGCGCGCGAGTGAGACCAGATGGGGGTCTGACCCGTTGTCTCAGTACCATGCCAGCACCAGCATCCCTTGTGCACCATGGCAGCTTCTTTGTGTTCAGTACAGACTCCTTGTCAGGGTCTCCAGAAGGACACACACACACACACACAAACACACAGTGGTGTATTGTACCATGCTCACACTGATCCTGCTGCTTTTTTAGCGCTGTGGCTTCTAATGCTGTTTGAGACCAAACTCACACATCACAAGCATTTCACACACTCATATTTCCCGCCTCTAAATTTGACGTTTGCTTACTTCTTACGAGAGCAGCGGCCCTGACTTGTATTTAAATGTGTGGGTTTTTCTCTGTATCGCTGCTTATTTGTGTTTTCAGCTTTCAGTTTTTGTTTTCAGTCAGTTTCTCAGTACAACATTTTCATCTCTTAGAAAACCAAACATATTCTTAGAGTGGAATGTTCTGCTCCAGTAACTTGATTGATCCATATCAGGATTGGTAATTTGTTAACTAAATACAAATGAACTCACTTGTACACCTCAGACTTGTTTCAGTTTACCGCATTCTTAATGCAGCTGTCTCAGAACAAGCAAAATGAAGATACGTACAACATTGTCATCGGTGCCACTATGCTATGACTGACTGAAGTTGACCGAGACCGGGCTATTGGCATGCTTGATGCTGGCATGAACGTTCGAACTGTTGCTGCAGCCTTGCTTGTCCATGAGACCACCATCTGTGATCTGGTTGTTCTTGGTAGAAATCTGAGCAGACAGAAGTACAGAGATGAGGTACTCCAACCTGTACTAACCTGTGTTTATGACCTCCTTGTGGCAGTACCCCACCCTGTGACTGTTTCAGCAAGCCAGAGCCCAACCCCACACTGCCAGAGTAAAGAAGGCCTTTATAGCTCAGGAGCATATCCAGACACTTCCTTGGCCAGCATTTAGTCCTGATATGTCTCTTACATGAACCGGCCTGGGACATGCTGGGTCAATCAGTGCCCGCCTCTGTGTTCATCAGAGACAGCCATAGCCAATGATCATTGCTCTTGAATGTCCGATCTTCACCTCTCTACTTCAGAGTATGTTCAGTGTTTTCGTGTGGCCTGTTTTTAATGTATTTATTTAATACCAAGTTAGGAAGCAGTGGCAGTTAATTTATCTAGTAGTTAACACATCAGTTGGAACCCGCCCCCCTCTAAGCCTTCCTCTCATTGGAAGAGCGCTTGGCTCCTAATGCCATCATCGATATTAGGAGGGGGAATAGCAAGAGCCCAGAGGGGAGGGAAATCGGCCATTCATGTTATGTTAATGCAAGTGGTGATAGAGGGAGATAAGTTCCCCTTGGGAGACGTTGGTCCCTTTAGCTCGGGCGATCAACACGCTGCAGCTGTGAGGCTGTGAGCTGGTGGCAAGAGAAGGGTGTTGAAAAGAGGAGAGACTTGTGTGTCTCTGTTTGCAGGAGTGGCTGTTAATTGGCATTTGGGGTTTCAACAATAGAGCACTAATTAGGGAAAGCGTGCGCAAAGTCTCATGTCTAATGCATAGGAATCCGTCTCCATATGGCTGGATAAATGGCCTGGAAAGTTACAGAGTGCAGCTAATGAGGAACAACTGCATCCAAATCAAATTGGGCCTCAACTGGTTCATTCCAATATGGCTGAGAAAATGAAAACTTTACTGAAGGAATACATGTATAAAAAATCATAAGTATTTGTATAATTAATAATCAGGAGCCTAATTAACTCAAACATGTGCGCCCGCTGCCCTACATATACAAAACACTGAATTACAGTGAAATAAGCAGCCTCTTATTTACATCCCTGTAGCAGCCAAACAATTTTGAGCTTGTAGTAGGAGCTTTTAATAGCTCTGACTGTTATAAAACAGCCCGATCTATTGTATTTGTATGCACCGCGGTCAAGCTATATGTGATCGTTTGTGGTATGTTCTGCTCTCGTTTGAATGGGCCTACTGTAGCATGCTCTGCTAGCCGTGCCAACGACTTGGCTCATTGTCAGGCGTGGGTGCATTACAAGGTTTTCTCTCTGCTTATCGGAGGACTGTGAAAGTCACCTAACTGGATTAGCCCTCAGCTCGCCTGCCAGGATGAGAGGGGCCCAGCAGGATGCCTCCGCTGCCTCTTTTACAGAGTTTATGCGAGATATAGAGGACAAAGTACAAAGAGAATGAAAAGGCGATCAGTGTCTGTCCTTTCTGTTTTTGCGTGACATTCACTTAATTTCCCGCCTGAACAGAAATCAGCGTGAGGGGCATTTGAGGGGAGAGTTGAAGACAGTTCATTCTAGCTTATGGTATGCAGAGTTCATGTCCCACTATGAGGGCTATCTCACGAATGCCTTGAGGGAATTTCCTCAGATTTGGCCCAAGGGTTCACTTGGACTAAAAGTTGAAAAGATTAGATTCAACCACCAAAATTTAATCAGTTCATCTTGAGTTTGAGTTTGTGGCCAGATGAAATGAAATTCCCCATGGGTGTTTCCTGAGATCTAGCATTGAGAATAGGATGGACATGAGGTCATAGTGACCTTTCATTTTGGCTTTTTGACTGCCCAAATTTAATCAGTTCATCCTTGAGTATGTGCCAAGTGTTAACAAATATCCATCCATTTATGCATCCATCCATCCTTTTATTTTCTGCCACTTGTTCAAGTCCGGATTACGGGGACAGTCTAAGCACAGATGCCCAGACCTCCCTCTCCCTGGCCACCACCTCCAGCTCTTTTGGAGGGGACACCAAGGTGTTCCCGAACCAGATAAGAGGGATTATCTCTCCAGCGTGTCCTGGGTCTCCCCTGGAGCCTCCACCCAGTGGGGCATGCCCAGGACTACACACAGGTCAGATGTCTGAACCACCTCAACTGGCTCCTTTCGATGTGGAGGAGTAGCAGCTCTACTCTGAGCCCCTTATGAAGGACTGAGCTCCTCACCACAAATATACATAAGACATATCATGATATCGTAGCAGACTGACAACCTGGAATAGCATAAATTACATATCCAGTGTCTTTCACGAACACACAGCAAGTTAACAAGTTTTCATTTTCTCTCTGTATTCTTTCAGCCCCGTGGCAGCCAGAAGTTTTATGACAACTAGTTTGGCAGTTATGATTGAGCTTGCACGTTTTTAGTTGTAACCTATCACTATTTTTGATGAAAGCCGAGCATCTGTGTGTGCACGTATCAGAGAGAATCCATAATATGCAGCAAAGCACTTTTATTCAGCCAGGGAGGAGCCACGTGTGAATGCTCCTGTCAGATATTTTACAGGCATTCTGTTTTGGGGATTCTCTTCAGCAATTCAAGCTTTGTGCATCTTTTTCCTCACCCTCTATCCCTCCGTCTCTGATCCCTTTCTGCCTGTTTTTTTTTTTCCCTCCTGCCTCTTATTCTGTTTCACACAGCTTTAGTGTGAAGTTTGAACTTTGAAGTGATTTCTCCAGTGCCCACTGTTCTGCACTTGACATTTTTTGACATTGTGTCTTATCTTTATTCTGTTCCTGTTAGCAGTAACTTGGATGCACTTCTTTGCTATGACACTCAGCCATCACTCCTGACCACATTCATCTCTGTGTGTGTTCCCCCGTCTCTCTCTGTCCACTCGTGCAGTGAAAGGTTCTTTGTAAGGCTGAATAAGAGCGGGCTGCCCAAGTCACCGGAGAAGACGGAAAGACAATGCACGCTGTTTGTGGTGAGTGGTGAACATGACATTATGTTTTAAAAAGATTAACTGGGAGCAATTTAAGGCTATATAAAGCTGACTTAACTCGTGCTTTGTTATGCTGAAAAATAAAAGCAGCGTCAGTGCTCTTCAGCTTGTTCACAGTAATTGGGCTGGATGCTTAAGTATGTTTTCCTGCATTGTTTGTCAGGATTTGGGAAGCAGTGATCTACGGAAAGATGTCTACATCGTTGTGCACATCATAAGAATAGGTGGGAGCTATGATGTTTCTTCTTTAGTCTCCTGAGTGCTACACATGTTCTTAAAAGTCTCTTGGGCTTTCATTAGTGTACTTTTCTTACTGTGGATACCTCTGTGTGTCTGTGTGTGCAGGGAGGATGGGAGCAGGGGAGAAGAAGAACCAGTGCAACGTACAGTACAGGCGGCCATTCGGCTGTGCTGTTGTCAGCATTGCTGATCTTCTTACTGCTGACTCTAAGGATGACCACCTCTTAAAGGTTTATGCGTAAGTGACTGTAAAGAACTATTATTTCAGTAGAAATAGTCATAGAGACTTAAGTCCTTTCTTCTAAATACTTTCTTATACAAGTATTGTTCAACATTATATGTAATTTCCTTATTAATTTTCTTTCCCAAACCATACCATAATAACATACCATAGACTGTATATAAAAGATGGACTTGGCCTTGATTTTTAAAATTACGGCCAGGTAACGGGTGTATCTGTGTAACACTGACCTATGAATCATTCAAGCATTAAAAAAGGCACCTAACTCAAGGGATGACCTGTGTTGTGTCAGCAAATAACAGACAACTTAGCGAAGAACCAATTTTAAAGTGTATCTTTAGATGCTTTGTTAGCAGCAGTCTGCCACAAAAACACACAATTTGTTCCCATTTCTCTACTTGAATCTGTGAAAAATGCCAAAGCGATAACACATTTTGGCAGAGTTAAAATTGTATTTTTGCACTAACAAGGTGATTCCCAAAGAGCTATTAGTTGGAAACTTTCTATGGTTGTGCAGTGTGGTTTGAAAATTTTGTGGAAGCTGGACAAGTGGAGGACAAAAGAAGAACTGGCAGGCTTAAAAATCTGCAGATTTCTTCAAATATCAAATATCTTGGATATTTCACATTCCCTAAGTAATATCAAAGACCTGACAATAGGACCCAAGAGATGCATCTGGTCCTTTTATGATCCATCTATTGTTTGCTGAAGCTGCATCAGAGATGGTCTCAGTGGAAGGGTGGCTGTCAAGAAGCCATTCTTAACCCTAGAACACTAATGGGAGATTTTCACCCACGTGAAAGTGAGAGCGATAGTCTCACAAAACTTACATTAGTGTTCTGGGGTTAAGGAAGGGAAATGGGAAGGAAAGGCTGCGGCATGCCAAATCACACAAGAACTGGACTGAAAGTTGATGCAAACGGGTCTTATTGAGTGACGAATCCAAATTTGAAAGTTTTTGGTTCAAATCATCATCAATATGTACAGAGGAGGTTAGGAGAAAGGTACAGCAGTGAGTTTCTACAGCCATCTGTAAAACATAATAGAGTTATGGTTTGGGGCTGCATTTCAGCCAGTGGTGTTGGAGATCTTGTCAAAATTGATGGAATTGTGAATATAGAAGAGTACCGTCATATTTTAATCCACCGTGCAATACCATCTGGATTGGCAAAGGCTTCATTTTTCAAGAAGAGTTTTGTAATGTCCTTCAAGAAGCCTGGAGAAATATTCCTAAAGACTACTTAAATTAGAAAGCTCGCCTAAGAGAGTTCAGGCTGTGCTGAAGAACAAAAATAGTTAATATTGACTTTCAGTCTCATTAGAATCGTAGGAGCTGTTTTTGCCTTAAATACTGTATTTCCATTTATTATTGCATGTTTCAGTAAATCGCTGCTCCTATTTCCCATTGTCCCAGGAAAATACAAAGCAATGGGAGGTGGCTCAAAACTCCTGCACAGAACTGTGTAAAAATATACCTCCACATCGTTATCATTAAGGAGAAAATTGGCTACAGAGACCAAAAAACAATTTTTGTCTCAGGCTTTAAACATGTTTATTTGTCCTGTAAACTTGAACGCGATGTTTAACATGGGAGTCTCGATGGGCTGGCTCATTTTTGCTGCCATTCAGGGAACTGCAGTTTTTGACACATAACATTAAAACTTTACTTCACGGCCTTAATGGTTGCCTTCGAAACACTACCAGCAACTCTAAAGCGCCGGCTGTGGTTTTTCAGGGCAGTTTTCTAAGCTAAGCTAACACAATGTTAATGTTAAAATTACTCTCAAATAAAGATTTTCTTTTAAACGCAAACATAGGTGATATATTTTTGAAAAATGGATAAATTCTAAGCCCATTCAAGCAATCTTTTTAAATAGGTATGTAATCTGAATACAGCAGTATTAACATATGGACTTTCCAACAGAATATGTGCTTTTCCTTTTACGCTTCAGAAGACTGCAGTCAAACTGTTCTGTGGTCCAGCGTAGTCGACATGATGTCCTCAGGGGTGAAAAGGCGTCTGTTGACACAGTAGTTTGACCTAAATTATGGCTGCATCAGAGTGACTGGCCAAATATACTTTGCTCACACTCTCTTTACACCTGAGGCAGCACCAACTAGGTCTTAGTTGGATTAGCATGAAAGGTCTGACCTGAATGTTTTCTGAGTTGGGTCCAGACAAGACGTCATTGTAAATGGGATTTTTTTCCTCTCATGCCCCATTTAAGTGTTAAATACATACAATAAAGAACAGTTTTGAATCATGTTATGTATGTTAAATGCATTTCAAGAAACCAGTGGGTCAGTGTAACAGAAAATCATCTGCTTTTCTAGATGAAAAACTGTTTAGAGGCAAATGTTACTTAGAACATTTAGGCTTGGAGAGGACAGGCAGTGATACTGCTGTGAATTTCATACAGTAAGCCTTTGTTACAAAGTGGGCTCATGGAGTTTCAGAGGTTTGCTTTTCCACAAAGGAAGGATTAATGCAAAAATGCTTTTTATTATATAACGACAAGTGCAGGATTGAGCAGCTTTGGTTTTTCTCAGCCTAAGCAGCATTGATCCTGACTCATCTTTAAGGGTCTGTTATTGTCATTTACCTTACTGTTTCTGCAGAGTCTCTGCAAATCTGCAGTTATTTTCTTTTGTCTGTCTGTCCCAGGTGTAACACTGAGAGTGAATGGTACCAAATCCATGAAAACATCATCAAAAAGGCCAATTCTAGGTACAACCTCTCTGGATCCAACACTGGTGAGAAACCCATTTGATTCCTCGCATCTACACGATGGGCTTGAGCCATCAGACAGCAGAGGGATTCGGCACTGCATGTGAAATTCATTACTTTCTCCTGGCAAACTTAGCAGCTCAGCTGCACATCTTAGCACGAGTTGGTCAGGTTCCGGTCAGTCTCTGTAGCTCTCGTGTGGGAGTCAAGTTCCTCTTCGTGGGAGTGGATCAGTCTTTACATCTCGGTGTCTGCAGGAAGCTTATGTGTTTGGATAGTTTGTGTAAATAGCTCCATTTTCATCGTGCTGATCAGCAGCATCAGCAGTTTCCCACAGAAACAAGTCTTTCAAACGTCAAAGAAAAACACGACACACGAAGAGGATTGTTCCGCACTGAGGTCAGTACTTTGGTGGACTGCAGATTAACGCTGATGCAGCTATTATGGCCATTGTTGCATTTCTTTGAAGAGGGGAAATTGTAAAATAATTACAGTCAGGGCAGGGTGAAAGGGGTGCAAATTGTGAAGCAAGAGGACATAATCACAAATTAAACAGAGTTGGCTAATTTGCAGCTGTTGGCATCGTGTACAAACAACTCTTGGCAATCACAGACCGTTCATCAGAAGTTTCTGCTGAAGCTGATTTGCATAAATGAAATGTAACCAAGAATCTCCAGCAGGCTGTTACTTTTTCATTCTGCATGTTCCCATCGTCTCACACCTGCTTATACATTATATATGGAAATGGGGAATAAGAGATTACAAGAATGTCGAGTGTCCCTGAGACCGATCTGCTGAGTCAGCGCCCATTCCACCTGCCCTCAGAGCGCCAATAAACGCTTGAGGGGAGAATAATCCTGCACAGGCGAGAAGAGGATGCTGTGGCGCAAAGTCGTTTAACACCTTCTGCATGATCTGGGCAACATTTGTTTCGTTTTTAAATGCCACACATAACAAAAGTGTGATTTAATTTCCGTTAAAGCACAAAATAGAGAAATGGTACTAAAATATGAATGTTGAGCAACCACTTCCTTTTTAGCTACTTGCTACTGTTTTCTAATCGCATATTGATCTCTATAACAGCTTTATTTTCTACTTACTACTCCTGCTTCTCCTGACTGGCTGTATTATCATAGATAACACACAGCTACGCACAACGCGCATGATCAGATTTAATAACAGATAATGCATGCTGATAAAGTTCTGTATTGTTGCTGTTCAACCTCCGTAACTTTTGGCGGTTATCACTGCAGATACAGCACGAGCTTCTTTAGCACAGTGTTTGATGCCCGCTGGATAATTGTGGCATTCTCATCTTTATGTTTTTGTAATCAGAAGCAATTATTCGCAGTCATCGGTAAACACATTGTTACCGGCGGGAGACAGCGTGTTGCCTTATTTCGCAGTGTTCTCTCAAAATGTATCCGTCACGTAAGTGCTCGCTCGAGGCTTTCTTTTGACAGCAGTATGCAAAGCACACAGGCGCGCTCGCATAAACACGCGGAAAGTGAATTATTTTGGAGTTCGCTCACATCTTTGGGCTGCAGTGCAAAGTTTATCACAAACACTTGAATGTTGGCTGTTGAGTTGCTGTCAGCCAAAGACATTGATGCAGCTGAACAGCTGATTAGCCTCAGTGCTTTCTCTTTCAAAGGGTATTAGAGGAGGGCTGCGGGGTTATTTTGTCACAATATGCTGGCATGCATAATTAAAGCGTATTTGTTCCAAAATTACTTTTCCACCACTTAACTGACTGTGACATTGATCTTATGAAGCAGAAGGGGGAAAAAAAAAATGCTTTAATCACAACGCAGAGGTAATAATTTCAATATTAAAAATAATGAGCTCTGGATATTAGGTGTCATTTATGAATTTCCTTTGCTTGGATGGTGCTCTTATTGGCTCTTTTTTAACTTCCATCTCTGTAATTACACGTCTTTCGCTCACACACCTGCTCTTAGTTCTGGTGACAGTTGAACAGGTGCCTAACCGCATCTACCTTTACAGTATGCTGAACCATACGCCTACTAGCCACTCTATTAGGTACACCTTGCAAATACTGGGTTGGACCCCTTTCAGAACTGCCTTAATTCTTAGCCGCTTAGATTCAACAAGGTGCTGGAAACATTCGTCAGAGAGTTGGTCCGTATTGACATGACAGCGTCACACAGTCGGTGCAGATTTGTCGGCTGCACATCCATGATGTGACTCTTCTGTTCCACTGCATCCCAATCCTATTGAAAAGAAAATATCCCCCACAACATGCTTAATTCAAGGTCGCTTAAATCACCTTTCTTCCCCACAAGTATACCTAATAATGTGGCTGGTGAGTGTATATTTAGCATATTAATGTGTGTACCACCAAGTTTGAATACAACATATTATATAATATATTTCAGTAAGCAACCAAATTACAGGCTGCCTGTAATTTCTTTTTTTTTTAAATGTTACTAGTTCTGTGCTCATTCTACACTTAAAGAGCGATACACAGCATCACTCGCAGCAAATTTCACTGGGGCACGTCCTCATCTGAAAAGTCAGTTCCTCCCAAAAGGCAATTATTCTGCTGCAGAACAACAATATAGAATAGATAACAGAATAGGGTTGCGTGCCAAGCTGCGACAACAAATATGAATACTCGAGGGAATTTTTCATCTTCTCAGCTTGTCCCTGTAAAAGCGTCCATACAGGAGTTATGGAATGCCATGCTGTATTTATAGTGGACACATTATGCTTTTTCAATATTTTCTGTCAAATGTATACTGGATGCACAAGTAATCCCTATAACTCAGATACTGTTAAAATCTTTTTGTTTATGAGGGGCAACCAATCAGAAGAAGGTTGTATTAAAGGAAGAGGATCTTAAAGCCGCTGGTTTCTGACAGTTGTTGAACTGAGGGGCTGCATCAAGACCCCGTATGAGCTAAGGGTGTAAAGATTATGCAAAGCTAGTCTTCTAGAGTTCAGCAATGAAAATATGGAGTTGAAAATGAGCATAATTGATCCCCTCTAAGAGCTACAGTTTATTACACTTAGTGTCGGGAGGGCAATTAAAACAAGTGTGCTGCAGAGTAAGATACCCAATGTGGATTTGTGTGCGTGTTTACATATGTGTGCACGATGCCATTTTTGGGTGCGTGCGTGTGAGTGTGTGTGTGTGCATCCTGATTTGTGTCTTTAGCTGTCTCACTGTGTGGTTCTCCTTTAAAACAGAACTGGCAGTATGCCAGAAGTCTCTTATTAGCAGCCAATTAGCAGAGGGAAGATGAATACACTGCCCTGAAAATAAAAAGAACACCAGGCTGTTTTCTGCAATAAAGTGAATAAAGTGGAAGAGAGACAGTCTGTGTTAGGGGAGACTTATTTTGTTCTCCTAGAGCCTAATGCCCATCTCTCTCTCTCTGTCTGTTCAGGGTCGGCCGTGCTTTTTTGGATAATTGAATTCAAAAGACATGAGGTTGTATTGATGAGCAGAAATTTTGTTTGCGTGTACGCAGTAACCCGTAAAAGGGATTTCATAAGAATCTGGCTCTGTGTGAGTCAGGTCAGGTAGATAATTCAGCTCCCACCTCCACATGCGAGCGTAGGCAGTGGCAGAAGAGGCTGCGACAACTCAACTGTTTTTTTTTTTTTTTGTTTTGTTTTGTTTTTTGCTGCGTTTATATATTTATTTTTTTGTGGAGTTTGTGAAGAGGCAGGCCGGGTGGGCTGAGGCCAGCAAAGGTTGAGAGTGTTTTTGTTAGTCTCAGCAACTTGTACCAGGCGGGAATAATGATGAGGCTGGTTAGGCTAATTGTGGCCATCCAATAGCCGTTAGAGCCTGACTGTGTGTGTGTTCATGTGAGTCTATTTTTGAATTATTTTGACCAGAGGACCGAGTGATGGAGTATGGAGTGAGATTTATGGGTTATGGAGGTGTTTCAAAGCCACAAAGGGGCCTCTCTTTCAACCTGGCTGGATCACTATGGTAACAACTTATATTAAAATAGCTAGCTATGTATTAGCAATATAGATATAGTGTTTATGTGTACAACCCTCTCAAACCATAGGCGTGTATGTAAGTAATGCCGTGAGTGAGGCTGTGCAGTTACAGTAGCATGTTGCCATGGGAATTTCCATGCATTGAGTTGGTGATGTAGAAAATGGATTTGCTGCCAGGTCTGCTTCACACCGCTGACACTTCAGCAAGTTAATACAGACTGGAAAATGGATTTGCATTTGTTGGTATTTATCACAGAACATCTTTAATGAACAATTTCATTTAATGTGGCCAAATCTATGTTTCCTTCATTATGAAGCTCCATCAGACCTGATTGGTCTTGTTTAGCATCATGTTTAAACATCCATCCATCCATCCATTGTATATAAACTCTCCAGTTCACCATCACTTGGTAAACAGCTATAGCAAAAGTTAGATACAGTTTACACGAGGGCTTGTTGACTGTCTGTTGGTGTCTGTTTGTTTCTTATACATGTAAGTGTCCTTGTTTGCAAGTGTAATTATAGTCATGTGGTTTGCAAGTTTTGTCTGCTGTAATAAAATTGGATGTGACCTTCTAAGTACACTATTTTTTCAGCAATACAACATTGCTCACTGGAATACTGCTTGGAACAGCACTATATATATATAGTGCTGATATAGTGATATAATGATATGTCATGTTTTGAATGCTATCCTTATCTAATTTATAGGCCTGGCAGTGGCTCTGCAGCTCCTCCGCGGGGACAGATTAAAAGTGAGATACAGCTTGCGTGAAGGCTAGTTGGTGCTTAACTAGCGGTGTAAAAACTGAACTCAGATCTCAGACCCTTGGCAGTAAGTTGCCGCGTCACTTTGACGCATCAAGATGTCAATAAGACGCAACTGGTATGGTATCAATTTGCAACCTCAAAATGATGCTCAACAACTTCGCCTTTATCTAGGAATGTAACATTATAACCAGCTGGCAACCAGTTAAGTCAAGTCCCCTTTTGCAAGGAGACGTTTTGCAATGAGTTGCGCTCATTGGTGCACTCTGGCTTGCAAGTCATTCAGTCAGAATGAATTCTTCAACAGTGACTCTGTGGAGCCTATGACACCCTGTGCGAGTGGCCGGCACGGCATTTGTACTTGTGCGGCTGCGCGGTTGGTGACGTTACAGCGTAGGTTACAGTTTAGGGTTTCAGGAGGGTTTGTGGTTATAGTGTATCTACAGCATAGATCTAACCCTAAAGTATAAATCTACTGTGACTCTGAGCGATTGCAAGCTGTTGTGATCTTTCTGCATTTATAAATTATAAGATAGTTGTTTGCAAATCTTCTCCAGTTTGTCTGAAAGTGATTACAGTCCGTCTGAGTGAGACCACAGTTGTTTGGAGAGTTCGGCTGGTGGAATCACCTTGAGACTGAAAGTGGTCACTCTGAGGTTGAGGGTGTCGCACGCTCAATCGCTACAATCAGTTGTTGAATGCAAAAAAAAATACCAAAACAAAACAAAAAACATTCCATACAGTTATCGCGCTACCACTCATTTTTCTCGGCTCTTTTTGAAGAAAAAGCCGAGCTGTTGTCGCAGCCTTGGTCTTGGCGGCGTCTGTTCCACGAACACTTTAACGTTGGCCATGACTCGAGAACCATGTGACCTAGAATGCTCAAATTCACACCATAGATGCAGCCACTAAAAATCTTGAACAAGTTTGGATCTTGGCGACCTTGACCTCAAACTAAAGACAGTCAGAGGTCAACTTTTCTCAAAATCTTCTGAACGTAATAACTCGCCAACAATCTAAGATGTTCAGATTCACGTCATAGATGCATTCAGTTCAAGCTAGACCCATCAAACTTCACACCCTTGTTCACGAAAAATTACCCAAAAGACACTGAATCTGTTTAAATAGGTTTTATGTAGGTCGTTTCAGGCACAGCATGAAGGCATTACATGCTTTCTCTCCGATAACCACTTCTTGTTCCTCTTGTTGTTCGTTGCTTTTGTAGGGCAGTGCAGTTCAGCATATCTCTACCCACTTTGCAATCAAGTCACGTCTCTTTGTTGACTCCCATTGACTGAAACCTCTTACAGCTAATGAACCATTTCACCACTGCCTCCCAACTTTCCCCCAAACATCCACAACAATAATAATTGTCGTCGTCATCTTGTCTCTCGCATATTCCCCGGCTGCTAAGCTGTTTGTGTATCTGCCTCTCTGGACAGGCAGAGACATCAAGGCGATGCATTTTCAGCTCTAAATACAAGCTGGCGCTTTAATTTAGCTCCGCTGACATTTGGAGTTATTGCATAAGGATATTGAATTGAGACGACAGCCTTCATGTAGGATTTCCTCTTAATAAAAAAGAGCTGGGGGTGACTCACAGACTGTTTGCATTACTTGTTTATATATGTGTGGGTGTCTGCTTGCTTTCTATAGATGCAGGTGTCATCTTTGGCAGGTATAATTGCAGTTGTCTGGTTTGCAAGTCCAGTCTGCGGTAATAAAACTTGAGATGTGGCCTTGTGAATACACTATTTTCTCGCTAATATAAAGGTGTTTGCTGCATATACTGTATATATTTGGAGCTTTTGTAAGGGATAAGGGAAGATAAATAATTAATGCTACATTCTGGCTAATTATGAGAACAAGATATTCCATGAATGACTGTTATCACTTTCTGATTTTCAGGTCTGGCAGTGGCTCTGCAGCTTCTTCACGGGGATATAGAGCAACTAAGACGGGAGTACATGGTCCTTTTCACCCGTGGTGTGTCAATCACCAGGAAACTGGGCTTCTCTGATGTCATTATGCCAGGTAGGGCACCACAAACACCCATTACATTTCTGCTGTGTGTGCAACAACTTGACCAGCTTTCAGTTTTTCGTCTCTGGGCCTCAGCTGTCTTTCCTGTCGCTCTGTATAGACAGCTTCTCTCAAAGCGGTGGTTCTCAAAGTAGGGCCTGGGGACCCACAGTCATTGTGTTTTGTAAAGTAATTGTGAAGAATTTTGCTGTATCGTTGAAAAGTGCACATATACAGTTGGGGATAATTTACCTCTATAAAGTAAGCATAGCATGGCCATTACTCCACTCCATGTTATCTTTGAGTCAGTAGAAACACTGATATGATGTGACACATCGCATCAGTCTCTCATGAAAGCACTCATTTCCCTCAGGGTGCTATAAACCATTTGTGATGCTGTGTAGCTTCGCTTATCAGCCAGATATGCCTCTTTTCCACTATTACCTACTTGGCTCAACTGGACTTGACTCTGTTTTTAGGGCTTTCCATTAGGTGGTAGTACCTGGCACTCTTTTAGTATCTACTCAGCGAGCTGAGTTGTGTTTGTGTTGCGTAAAAACTGACGCCATGGGACCGCCTTGCTATTATGATCCCACCCACATTGAGGTGGTACTCAGTTGTAACCAAAAATGAGTAGAGTAGAGTTGAGCCGAGTCAAGCTGAGTAGGTACTAGTGCAAAAGAGGCAATAGGTCGAAACTACCTACAGTGGTGTTAGAATAATGAGGGAGACTAGTAGGATGTTCCTAAAATTTCAGAAAACATAGCTTCCACAAGGCTGAGTGTAATAATCAGGATGCTTTGAAGCTAATATCAACACATAATTTGACTCCAAGTTCCAAAGATATTTGGCCCTTGTGTTCATGTTTGGACAGTTAGGATTTGTCTTATACGGGAGCTACATATTACCCCAACTGGCTCAACAGTAAATGCTTTAAACATTAATAAAAACTTGAGTACATTGGACATTTTATTAAACACACTGTTGTAACAAAGTCAGCTGGTTTATCTTAATATTTAACCTTAACATTTCAGCAGCAAAATGTTAATCTTTTGCGTTCCTGCCGGTAGTTGCGGTGCTATTTTTGCACTGTATTTCTCAGAGATTACTGCCAGTTGCTGTATCGTTACATTTACTGTATTTTTGCTGTATTTCTGATTTCAACCAACTGCCTAGTCAATCATTTACCCATCTCTCCCTCTATTCATACACTATTTATTCCCTAAAGTACTCATCGTGTTGAGGGCTGTAATTCCCTGGAGCTAGCACTGAGGAAGGGGTTCTGCACACCCTGTGTGGGTCAAGAGTTTATTACAGCGAGAGCAGAGCTCACCTTTGGCCAATTCACACTTTCTTTGGACTATAAGAGAAAATGAGGCTGTCTAGCATACAGACAGGCCACAGCTGGATGATTTGAACAGTGACCCTCTTATTATGAGACAGGGGTTTTTACTTACTTAATCCATAAACTGCGGCTACTATTGGTAACAACATATTTTTTATGTGTAAAGGTGGGGTCTCTAATAACGATTGGTCAGGCAGCAGATGTGACTATGCCTGCAGACCTAATGTATTATATTATATCTGTTATATAAAGTTTTAGCCGACAGATTTGAGGCTATAAACTGTATCTCTTTTGCACTCTTGTTTTGTATCGTATTGTATTTGTTGGCCTGCCTTCAATTTAGTTATTATAATTGTCTTGTTTACACCCGACATCTCTGCCTACTGCACGGATCGAGAGATATTTGAATTCCACCCTCACAAAGATGAATCATGTTGTTAAAGGTAGAGAGATGACACTTAGCTGCTTCTGTAAATGCACCTCGGGCTTAGCTGAATTGGGTCTTATTGCCTGGGTAATAAATACACAGCCACATGTTTATATGTAAACATGCTCGGGGGAAAGTAGGGAAGGGAACTACTGCTTGAATTAGCTCTCAGAGTAGGTTGAACATTAGGGGACTTTTTCCACAGAAAAGCTGATGTCTTAAAAAAGTTGGGTATGCTGTCTGGTCACAGAGATATAGAGGAACCACATACTGTGGGCCCCCCAGCGCCTCACTAACACAGATTTATGTACACCGTCTCCTTTGTCTTTTTCTGGCTACAAACCCTTAACGCTGAATGCTCTCACCCTTTCTGCTTGTGCGAGTCTGCCCTTGGGCAAAGGAGACTGCCTCTCCTCCTTTTCCCTCTTATTTCTTACTCCACATTTGTGTGTGACTGTATCTTTCTCTTCATTTTTTTTGTCACACACAAACACACTCTTTTTCGCCGTCCAGCTGCTCTGCCCCCACCGTCTCCACTTCCCCTTTTCCCATTGTACATTAAAAAAAGTGTCCCGGTTGACCTTCCTGCGCCCTTTGTGCGTCTGTGTGTGTGTGTGTACATGCATTTGTGTGTATAAAGTGTGGGTGAATGTAGAATTCATCGTAAAGAAGAGTGATTAAGAGTAGAAAATCAGTGTTAACCCTAGTGATAGACGTGGCATGCAAACCTGTTGAAGTTGTGTATCAAACCACAAACTGGCTGCAGATGGAACCAGATTCTTTTTTTTTTTTTACTTTCCCAGCATGCTTTGGATTTATACTTCCCCCAAAGGAGGAAACGATATATGAATGGCTCCAGTCGTTGAACATTCAGCGTCAGTTATAACAAAGAGATGAAGATTATCCCTTCCTGGGATTATTTTCCCAGATTGCAGCACATGAGCACAGAAAAGGCTGCGTTTGTTACAGATTTTAGCTTTTAGTGATCCTGAACAATGACTGTACTCTTAAACAGTTTCAGTGTACTTGTTCAGCATGAGCTTACATGCAGGGACTGATTAACAGAAACGAGTGAGGGCTCTGTTGCAACTGGATACAAATAATCGAATCATTGTTATTGTCTATGTGTTTGTGAATGTTTATGAATCATTTTATATGCCGTCCTTGGTTCTGAGCCTGGCGGTTTGGCCCCTGTGAAGGGTTAAAAAAACAAAACAGACCACAGAAGTCATTAAAAAGCAAACAGAACAGCAATTATTAAATATCTTTAAAAGAAAGGATTAATACCTTCAGACTTTTTTTCCAAGTGAATTATTAAATATCCTTTTCAGGGTCGCAGGGGGAGGGCTGGAGCCTAGGATAAGCGCAAGAAAATGGATGAAATTATTAAATACTGTTACACCTTTTCAGATGCATAAAAGGAGTAAGAAAATATAACTGGTTTAAAACCCAATACATGTATTCGACCAGTAGTTTGGGCTCGCAAGTAGAGGCTTCTTTGTTTTAACACAACACAAGCAAAATCCACATATTCCTCCCCCTTTAACCCCGGTTTCGACCTTTGTCAGACTCAACCTCACTGGCAGTTTGATGTAGTCTGCTAAAATGTTATAACAATGACTTTTTTTTATGTTGATTATTTAAAAATGCCACTTGTCTGTTTCTGACCCCCCCACCCCCAGCAGTTTTTAATTGTTGAACGTTCTGGCAGCCAAATGTCACATGTCACGTCAGCAGAAAATATATCATCAAATGCCACTGATGTAAATGCTGTCCACCCCTGCCATGAGGAATTATGCAGAGAATGTGCAGAGGGGGTCATTAATAATGCCAGCTCATGTGCATAATCAATGCCTTGTTGCCTCTTTCCTGCAGGAGAGATGAGGAATGACCTTTACATCACACTGGAGAAAGGAGAGTTTGAGAAGGGCGGGAAGAGCGTAGCGAGGAACGTAGAGATCACCGTGTATGTGCTGGATATTGATGGACAAATCCTAAAGGTAAACACAGCTTTTTGTTTCTTATTTATCAAATATTAACAGCTTTATTGCTAGATGCATACTTAAGGCTAACAAATTTAAATCCCTAGCCAGCGGCATTTTTTTTTTCCCTTAATAGTGAGTGTCTTATTTTGGAGCAAGACTCTTCATTTAAGCATTGCTGACCCAGATGAGGGCTAAGTGTCTCTCCAGTGTGTTTGTTGTGCGTTTCTGGTGCAGTCCTGTGACAGTCTGCCTCTGTGGTTTCCTGCACTGCCCTGGACAGAAAATAGAGTCAAATATAACCCTGCTGTCGCTGCTGCTGCCACCACATGGCACACAACGCACTCCAAAACACATAAACACAAATGTAAAAAACTTGTCGTCCTCACTTTATTGCCTTTTGTTGCATCTGGAAGGTTTACAGTGCATTCCTATCTTTTCTGTCACATTGATTCACAGTGTCCTTCCAGTCTCCCCCACCCTTGAGCCCATTCTCTTTTCTGACTTCTTCAATTTGCCGTCTTCACCGTCATCTTCATATCTTTCAGGGTCACGTGGCGGCTGGCTCAGGTGAACCAAGTGTGGATGAGTACCACTCCTTGGTGCTGTATCACAACAACAGTCCTCGCTGGGGGGAGCAGCTCAAGCTCCCTATTCCAGTTGACATGTTTCGGGGGTCACACGTCCGCTTTGAGTTTCGACATTGCTCTAGTAAGTGCGAATGGGGTTGTGAGTATCCTTTATTTATTCAGGAAAGGCTAAGCGGACACATTTTTAGCAAGCTTTCACACTTTTTAATATACTATGCTTGTGGTGTGAATGCCTGAGGAGCTGCATTCTTCACAGCTGAATACCTAGGGATGTTGAAGATAAAGACCGGTCATCCTGCACTGACTCCGCTCTGCACTGTAATTCCATGCACATCACTGATAAACCTTTTGAAAGAAGTATTCATTTTCCCACCTGCTTGAATCTACCAGCCCTCTAGCCTTCTGCCCACTCCGCATAGACGGTGGCCGAGTGTATAAGCCCTTTTTTTTTAATGGACTTCCTTAGTGATACTAGTTTGTCCAACTTCTCATTTCCTAATGAGACAAAACTTTAATTATAATCCAAATGTGGCTCACTCCCTCTCACATTCTTTCTGTGCTTTGGGGAGAAGGCCGGGTCTCTTCTCTCATAACAAGTCGATATTATTATGCCAAGCTGTGAGGCTGTGTGGCTGTGTGCAGCAGATATAGTAGCCTTATTACTGCTGGCAGTGCTAGTATTGCCACCCAAGGGCCGCCTATTAAGATCCCAATTTAAGCCTGTGGTGACACCAAACTGAGGGGGCCATATCACACAGGCTACAAGGGCTTCCAAATTTGGGGGCAACCTGCCTGCAAAATTCTGATTAGCGCACACTCTCATTTTCAATTAAAACATAATGGAAGGTTCGTTTTTCTGAATTTGCTTTTAACTGCTCATTTGTTTTTGAATTCATTATTATTCGGTGTTGCTTCTAAATAGTACTAATATTAACAATAAGGACCTGCCAGTATCAGCTGCACAGTGCTTTATTAGCACTAGAACACTAACAAGAGTGATTTTTCACCCACGTAAATGTGAGAGTGATAGTGTTACAAAACTCACGTTTGTGTTCTAGAGTTTACTGATTGTTTATACAGTAAATTTTATAATTCTTTAACAATTGAACCAATTTGTGGTAGGAGGTGTACCTTTATGAATAAAATTAAAGTGCTGCTGTGTGTAGATCTTACGCTTATTTTTTTTAATAATATGAAATATTAAGCTGTTCCTTTTATTGTAGTGCAGAATCTTGAAAAAGCCTCCAAAGTGCCATGTGTGGAGGCTTTACAGAAATGCCAAGCAGCGACCATAACCAACTGCGGGCACGAGATGGCAGTAATTTAATGATGATGCAAACAGACAGTAATAGAAGCTCATGGGAGAGAACACTGTTTAAGACACAAGAAGAGAGATTACTTTCACTTTGGTTTCAATTTATGTCTCTTTTTAGATTTCACTGGGCAAGCAGTACTTGCCCATTGCAATGTCGGCGGATCATTTGATTGTGATGCTAGCAAACATCAGCTGAGCTATCAGCTGATGTTTGCTAGCATCTACCCTTCATAGAAGGGTAATGGGGCACGATATTTGAGTGTCTTCAGCCTGCCTGCCTGTACCATTGCTGCATAGCTGCAAGCCACTTTACAACCCGTCTCCACCCTAACTCCTCATTTTCATGATGTATTGTATGTACGTACATGATGTATGTACTAAATTAATGTCATATCGGTTGAGTCTTGCTGCTGTGCTTCCTGGTCCATACTGCAGGTGGAAGTAAAAATCTTTTAATTACAATGGCAATTAGTGGTCTTTGTATGTAGAAACACTGAATAACAGCTAAGACAGAGAGAAATGAAACAGCACTTTCTAGTTTGATACAGCAAAAACTTGTATCTCCTGGGAGAGACAAAACACGCAAACACACACACACACACACACACACACACACACACACACACACACACACACACACACACACACACACA
>JAVDPK010000866.1:911462-923895 GCA_034780415.1 Cichlasoma orientale | reverse complement strand
ACACACACACACACACCCACACACACACACGAGTCTGTGTGTGTGTGTGTTAAATACATCACTGGTGTTGCAATGAAAGGAAATAGAAACTTTCCTCGTGCTCCGCTTTTTGCTTCCCGCTGTGCAGACATTAACATTTTACTGCTAAAGCAGCAGATAAATCAGATTACATGTGTTCATAATGCAAATGATGCCCAGACCTTTGAGAAAAAGCTTCATAAAAACACAGCAGCCCACATTAGTCATGTCCACAAAGAGTAAATTAACAACCTTTTAAAAAACAAAACTTTTTGCTTTTTTGTACTTTAAGTCAAATCAAGTTAGCTCACATAATCCTACCGTTTCAGCAGTGTGATTAAAGGGGCAGTAAATTTCCAAATACGTCCAAAAGTGATGCTGTAAGAGAGACTAGACTAGTGTCCTTTAGGGTTTCCTGTAAATAAATACATTTTCACAGAAAGTTTTCTCCCTTATTAACCTTGACTCTTAATGTTTGACTGTCTTGAAACAAGAAGCAGGGGCATGCACAGATTTGCACATATATACCCACTGAGCAGCACCTTCAGTGGTCAAAAGTTACTCAGAGTGCCTTTAAATAAACATACAAAGACTTCAGTGTGTTAATTTGATACTATTCAGTATAAAAAGAAAAAGTTTTTGTTTGTTTTTGATGCAGTCTGTGCGAATCTATTTTTGGGCTCGGTATCATGTCCATGTGTTGTTGTTTGACAGCTAAAGACAAGGGAGAGAAGAAACTGTTTGGCTACTCCTTTGTTCCTCTGATGCAAGAGGATGGAAGGACTCTGCCAGATGGCACCCATGAGCTCATTATCCATAAGGTAAGACCTTCGTACCCTCACCACCTACTTCAGGCTTTGATGGAGGAATACCAAATCAAACTTAGCATGTCCTTGGCAGAATATTTGTTTTTGGCTAATGTACAGTGCATAGATTTTGCACTGCGTAAATCTTCAGCGTGACGTGTAGGTCAATCTAAGATTGTGACGGCATCTGAAAAAAGCTGAATATTTCAGTGGACAGGGAAACTAACCTCAAACTTTAGCACGTTCATCAGTAAATTGTAGCTTTGCCATCATCTTAACTGAAGCCGCTCATTGTTCTGCATCTCACAGGTGCTTTCAGGGATACTTTGGATGGGATTACACCCTGTATTTGATTATGTGAATCATTCTCTCTAAATGGCAAATTGCAAGCAGTCTCTTAAGATACAGTTAGGTGCCACCAGCTACCAAACAGCTCACATCACTCAATTACAGGGTAGCAGGCCAGTGAGTAATGTCTGCTTACATAACGTAGTCAGGCTCTGAGGTTGAATTTAACCAGGCGTAAGTGTTACTGTATTTCTGTTTGTGTGTGCATGTGTAAGACTTAGTCTGCATCTCTTTTTTTAGAATGATTTTTCCCCCTACCTTTTACACCCTTTAAGAGACTCACAGTAATCTTTTTACACTTTTTAAGGTTTGCCATATCAAAGGACTGAACCAAATAAAATGTCCAGTATCCCCAGTTAAAAGCTACTGAAAGGCTGTCTTGGGTGTAATTCAGAATAATTGCAGACTAGATGCTTTTCCTCAGCTGCAGGCGAAGGGTGTGTCCGCAAACGTCCGGCTCTGTGGAAAGGAAAGTGCATTCATGCATTTTATTGGCAGTGAGGGGTCCAAAAATGTGATGTATTTATTCTGTGGTTATCTATGGTTTATTTCAGCGGTGTCTAAAAACAAAACAAAACAAAAATACTATTTTCTTTGTATTTTTTTTTTTTTCATGTCAGCTTGCAAGATTTAGGCTCACCAAACCCCAGGTTTTGAGCCTGCTGGTTTTAATAGACAACTTTCTTTTCCCTGTGTGTTCCCACCATAGAGGGGGTGGTGAAGGCCCATTGTAATGCCAGATGAAAGTTGCTGAAAAGCTCAGTGAAACCGGCATGGCCTAGTTTCTCCTCAGACCCAAAATAGACACAGAGGAACTGTCCAAACTCTTCGGTAGCTTTGGAGCTCAAACAGCTTCAGCTGTGCATTTAAGGCTGCATGTTAAATCCCTAACACAACACAATCTCATTTCAGTCAAGACCACTTCAGTCAGAAAAAGATTGTTTTTTGTTTTTATTCCCCCACCAGCAGTAACTTATGTATGGCATTATAGCTCTGTTTGAGGACCATCTCCATGTAAAAGGGTGAGGAAGGAGAGCAGCAGCAAGACCTTTGGTACCAAATAGGGCAGGCCTCAGTGATAACAGATACATTAGTGAAGTGAGACAGCACAACAAGAAATGTCTGGTTTAGAGGTTTGTTTGTTGCAAAGGAGCTTGCAGAGGCAATAGCAACTTGTAGGCAGGCTAAACCACCTGATATGAGATGTATGCATATGTTCCTAACTTTGTTGATATATGGCATGGTGATTAGTGCTGGAGCTTTTGAATTGGCAAAATTTAAACTTTTCTCAACCACCTATTCCTGTATCTCCTCTTGTTTTCTGTTTTTGATCAGTCACACTGAATGAAATGCTTTAACAAATAGTCATTTAAACTGTAATTGCTGCATTATCTCAACATTTCCGAGCTGCAGTCTCCTGCTCTTTTCCAAAACACGTGTCAGTGGCAGGTAGCAAAACGTGCTTTTCTTGCTTTGATTCCAGTGCGAGGAGAACACCAGCTTGGCCGACTGTTCGCGCTATCTGAAGCTGCCGTTCTCCAAGGCCAACCTCCCGTCTAACAATCAGACGCTGAAAGGCACCAAGGAATCTTTCTGGATCACCAGCTTCCTCTGCTCCACCAAGCTCACACAGAACGGTAAACCAGACTCAGGCATTGACATTTTGGCCACTTGCTTGCTGAACTGTTTTTGGCTGCTACACCTGCTACAGATTTTTAATTGGAGTTTGCTTGTGCAGTGCTACCTCTGCAGTTTAGATCAGTGCTTCAAAAGGGCTGAAGAAAATGAGGAAATGCCATATGTTAAAGGAAGTCAAAGAGATGGGTTCCGTGCATGTGAGAAAATGATGTTCCCCTCCAAGTGTGTGAACAATCCTGCGAATATGCAATCCAATCTGCAAAGCTCACTAATGAACTGATAAGTCCTTATGCTGTGCAGAGTGGGGGTTGTAGCCGTATTTCAGCAAGGCTAGATGGACTCATGGGACTGTTCTCACCATGGATCCTCTTTTACCTGATTAAGTCGAGGGTTGAATATAAAAATTAAAGTTACAAGCGTAGTTCACTTGCAGTACTTGTTGTTTATTTATTTATTTATTAGATGCATTTTGAGACAACCAAAAGCTGTAATGTATGAACCCAATCAGAATTTTAAGCATAAACTTGCAAAAAGACAAATTTCAGGTTTAACAGAATCTAAAAAGACAGCTAAAAAGACTTTCTTCTTGAAGCTTATGTTTTATTCATGCACATGTCTGGGGAATCCTGCACAGGAAAATGACTTTTTATCTCCCTTATCCTGCTGCACTTGAAAATGTCATCATTTGTTTGGATACGTTGGAGGCTTTGGGGCTATAATTGAAGGGCGTGATGATGCTTTGTGATCTGAGGTGCATACAGCTCTCATAATCCTCTTTTTTTTTTCTTTACAAACAAACAAGGGATGCGTCTTGATCTCTTCTGCTTGTCACTTCAGTATTTTTTTTGTAAGTCCCTCTTTTTACTATGCATCTAACCTTGTCTTTGTCTTTCTTCAGGTGATATGCTGGACCTGTTGAAGTGGCGAGCACACCCCGAGAGGATCAACGACAGCCTATCAAAGCTGAAGGAGATCGATGGCTCGGAGATTGTCAAAGTAGGCCCGCAGTCAGACTCTCATCCATGATTTGCTCCTGCTTTTCTGGCATTCTTCTCTGTTTTCATTCAACATGTGAAGTTGAGGTTGAGCGAATGGATGTCTCATTTGTTCTTCTCCAACAGTTTCTCCAGGACACCTTGGACACTCTCTTTGGCATTTTGGATGAAAGCTCCCAGAGATACGGACTGAAGGTGTTTGATTCACTGGTAAGTCAGTTGTCCAAATGGCCCAGTCATGTCCATGGATCTTTTTTGTATTCTTAGTTTTTCTTCACACGTCAGGCACCATCTGATAACGCTTGAGTCAACAGTAAGAACTGAAACACAAACTCTCGGAGAAAGATCTAGTGATGTAATGCTTCAGAGCTCGCTGAAGCAATCTCAACCTGGTCATGCTGCACTGAGCTGATAGCGTCAGGCCAGAGATCGATCTCTCTCTCTCTTTCTCTCGCTGTCTCCTCATGTCTCTCTCTCTACATCAGTTTCTTACTGACACATGAACACACTTTCTCCTCTCGGCGTGGTGTTATCAATGATGAAAAGGTCCAGTGGGCCAGTGTAGTCATCAGCTTTACTTTATGTTCAGATGATACAACAACCTGCAGACAAGAGAGACAGATGGCTTTTTTTAATATATATATTTCTAGAGATCTGTACGCAGTATGTAAATGTCTGTTTTTTTTAATCTCATAGCCTCATATGAAATAAGGTGATTAATCTGCATAGACTTTCAGGATTTTACTCTTTCACTTCTAATAGAATAGATCCTTAAGGCTCAATTTTGAATTTATGCATCATAGATAAAACACAAGATGCACAGAGCTCCGGGGTGATCTGAAATTAAAAATAGATGCCACATATTTTCATGCAGCCATCAAAACTGTGTCGCAGACTGATTTTTTTTTTTTTTTTTAATAATTTTTCTTCTCTGTTTGCTTCTAGGTCCATATCATCAACCTCCTTCAGGACAGTAAATTCCAGCACTTTAAACCAGTCATGGACACCTACATCGAGAGCCACTTTGCTGGAGCTTTGTCTTACAGGTATATGATGTTTCAGCATTCATTTTTAACAAATGTAGCAGCTTTTCAAGGCTACAGCAGCACCTTGAGCATAAAATGCTGCAGCCTTAGCCGCGCATTGTATTTTAATAACACATCACAGGAGCAGGCGGGATGAGAGAGACCAACCTACGTCAGTGCTGAGAGGCAGCTTTGCTCAGTCCTGTGTTTCGAGAGAGTCAGGAGATTGAATGAAATGCTTATGGTGCCCCCTGGCTGCTGAACAGTGAATTAGAAAAATTGTGCTGGCTGTTGCTTCCCTGCTTTCATTTCTCCTCCATCACACACCCACTGTTCTCACCTCACCAATTGTTTCTTTCACACTCTGCACCCGGTGCTGTCTTCTGATTTTTTTTTTTCAGGCCTTTTTTAGTGCACACGCTGCTGCCACATTTGAATCACGTCTTAATACAAAAACCTTAAGTTCTAAACGGGAAATCAAGACTTAATGAGTACTCAGTATCATAACTGTGGAAAGTACACTGTTGGATGAAGGTTTAAAGTGTAGTAAAAAAAACTGGAACAGATTAACAGTGAGCAGCGTTTACATTTGCATTCGTCAGCCCTCATTTCAAGATTTTTCCACACAGCTGTAGCATCGTATTATTGACTTAATGTGATCTGAATTAATTAAACACTGGATGATGGAGTGTTGCATTTTAAAATATGACACTGTCTCATCTATATTTGCTAAATCCAGTGAGAGAAGCAATGCAGCTAGAGGTAAGTAGTTGTACTGAGTGTGTGTGTGTGTCTCCTCCAGGGACTTGATCAAAGTGCTGAAGTGGTACGTGGACCGCATTGTTGATGCAGAGCATCAGGATCACATACAGCAGGTGCTCAAGGTGAGGTATACACAAAGACAGCCAGGGCAGTATTTCACACTATATGTGCAGCTGCCTTTGTCAGCAGACAATTACACACATACACAATTACACCATCCACTGCCACTCCTGCTAATTTATCTGCCAATCAGCAGTGAATACATTGTTCTGCCATCCGTTATTCCCCACCTTTGTCTATTACACTGCATGCAGTTTTAATCAGCAGAAGCACAGTGCCTCTGGTGTTGGGAATCCTCATCACATTTTTCTAATGACTCATGCAGATACACTGCGAGTGGAGCCCATTGCAGCGCCCAAACTGTGGCTCCTCATTTAACATTCACAGAATAGATTCTGCACCAGAAGTAAAATGGTAATCTGTAGCGCCGTAAATAATGAATAAGGGATACAGTGCAGATGGGCTTGCAGGCTCTTCCACGTAGAATTAGATAACAGAATATCTTTAGACAGGTTTAATTGTGTATCGGACATGTGAAGGTGGTGATGACCTTTAGGCAAGTTACTTTTTAATAAAAAGGAAAGCAGATCACTGTTACATTATAAATGAGCCTAATAATGAAATTAAAGATCATTTTCAGTTGAACTGATTATTTTACTTATTTGAACTCCTGGGCTTTACTATAGACTGTATATAAAAGATGGTGTTAACCATGGTTATGTCACCCAGTGGTTTGAAACCTCATTCTGGGCATTCTTGAAGTGACCGAATTTGGACTAGAGGTTAGATAGCTTTATTAATAGATTTATGCTATATGGGTCCATCAAAGAGACACAGATACCTGCTGAATAGCTCTAACACATAAATAAATAAAACTCTGATTTCACTCATGTTAATAACTGAAGCACAGACTTGACTTCTAATTGGTACAATTTGCTAAACAGCAAAAATCCTCCGCAGATACAGTCAGAGTTCTGTTCGGTGACTCACATTAACGGAGGTACTGAACAGCTAGTGGCACCAACTTGTCACTCAAAGTAGCCAGTCACTTAATAATGCAAAACTTTAAACCTTAATACAATTTAAATTGGTGAGGTATATAAAAATTTACTCCCAGTTGTCATGAAAGTGCAAATTAGCTACAGCGACCAACTTTGTTTTTGCATCAGGCTGTAAGCCCGTCTGCTACTGCTCTGAAGCTGGGCATTTTAACTTGGGAGTGTACGGGTACTGACCAGCCTCAAGTGGCCCAATCCCATAGTGACTTACTTATTTAGTTTCACCACTTGTTGCCTGACTCAAAGACTCAAAATGATGAATCCATTATCAGAACTGTTGGCAGAGTTTCATCTGGATTATCCAGTACTTTTTACTTTGAAATAAATGAAATAATAAAACTCAGAGTTTGGATTAAATTAATCAGAATGAAACGAACCATTTCTGTGTTACTTGACAACTTTCCCTGGAAGGGACTTTTCGTGCTTTTTAACCACCAAACAAATGACAAATTCTTTTTGTTGCGTTCTTTCCTGCAGGCCAGCGAGTACATCTTCAAGTACATCATCCAGTCTCGTCGGCTCTTCTCGCTGGCTACAGGAGGCCAGAATGAGGAAGAGTTCAGAGTCTGCATTCACGAGCTGTTCATGTCCATCCGCTTCTTCCTCTCACAGGAAAACAAAGGCACCACGCCTGTCGCACAGACACAGGTGCGTATGGGCTCGCGCGCAAAATGTGTGACGAGCATAAACACATCTTAAAATCGTTGCCGCTTTATCGTGCGTGTGTCCGATTGCATAAATGTGAATGTGTAAATGTGTGCCTGTTGGTGCTTGTGCACCACTTGATGTTTTCTTTCTCAAGGGCTCCTGTTAATGCAGTTGTGAAAGGTGAGAAATTGGCTGTAATTGAATTTCATGCTGCCAGAGGGTTTGGAGGCAGAATAGGAATTTCTGTGGCAGGTTTTCCTCCTCCAGTGGGAGGTCTGCACAGCAGCGCAGCTGCCTCCACTGATTTCAAAGAAGACCAAAACAAACAAGCTAAAGACCCCAAAGATAATTCTAATTACACACCAGAAATGGATGCTTGTGTATTTGCGCACTCTTTTTTGGGAAATACCAAATGTTTCGCCTCTGTGGTTCATGTGTGTTGGTGCTATGGTGTCCATTTGATCTTATGTCTTTTCAATGCAGGATAATTTATTTAAATGTCTTATATTTTCTTAGTGTTTACCTCACCCATGTGAAACGAGGACATGTGTTTTGTCTTAGCGCTATGCACATTAGCAAAACCCCTTTCTTTGAAGCTTTAAGAATCGGATTGCTGGTGTAACGTTAACCGTCTGCGTGCAGCCTGAAAATCTCTGTTTTAGTCCTCCACCGACTTCTGATCTCGATTAATCTGTATTCTCAACACAACAATAGCTGCGGGAGAATGCAGGTCAGGCTAATGCTAATCCCACTTAATCTGTCACATGTAGCACACGCACCGGCCAGCATACATAAATATGTACACACTCAAAAACATAAGCAGCAAACCCATACGCACACAGTTAAGCTGAATTCCTGCACGTGTGGATTTTTTTTAATGAACAAGTAACTTGGGACTTGAGACATTAACGAACTAGTAAACACACTCTGATAAATAAGAAACACCATTTACCAAGGCAGCTCGCTCTCTGGGCAGTATTTACTTTTAAGGAATCTATATTGTATTCTGTATACTTTGTATTCATTTTGTTTTCTTTGTTCTTTTTAAATGCACTTTAAGAAGTTTGTTGTGCAATAAAAATCAGATAAGGGCATCATGACAGATGTTTGATCACACAAACATTATGTAGGAGCAGGTCACAGATAATAGGTATTGATTTATAAATAACTGGACTAACTTATTATATAATATTATACTACAGTATATTTCTAACTAACTAGGCAGCCCATTCTCTTTCTTTAACTTACTTGCTACTTCCTTTAAACTTGAAAGAAAGGCAGATGTGAAATGTAAATGTGAGATCAGAGGTCAAAGGTGACGTTATATTTGGAAGCAATATTTAGAAACCACATATACCCGTATCATTTCCTAAATGTTGCCAATACAAACAAAAGCTGTAGAATTTTAAGCAGAGTTTTAAAGATAAAAGACATTTTATGAACTTTGACCTTATTTGACCGTGAAGAGGTCAGAGGACCAAAGTAATGATTTTTAGAATTCCCATTATCCCTTTATGCCTATGTGCTGTCAATGCTGTCAATAAACGGCTCTATATAGCACTTTGACCTTCAGATCAATCTGTTGACCTTGTAGGAGAGATCAGAGGTCAAATGTGATGACATTTTAATATATGGTACTTTCTATATGTTGACAACACACACACACACACACACACACACACACACACACACTTATAAGATACAAGTTCTAAGGCTTTTTGTCAATTTAGGACCAATAAATCATTAGGTTGACCTTGGTGGGTGTAAGCCAAACTTTAATGGATAATTTAGAGACAGAAAGGCACACACATGCGAACACACACACACATGCACACGTGCAAACGCTACCAAAAACATAACCTCCTCGGAGGTGGTAATGAGCAGTTACTACCCTTGTTGCCTCATCTAAATGGGTGATTTTTCATAGAAAACATCTGTGACAGTCAAAGTGCTGCTCAAAAATCCAAAACAAAACAGCATCTGTCTTCTGCCAGAATTTCCTGGAAAAGAAGGTTAGAGGGAAAAAAGAAATACACAAAGGGACAGCGGTCTAGATTTTAGTAATCTTCCTCCTCTTCTTCTTTTTTTTCCCTCTCAACCGTGCAATGAAAATCTGACAGAACCTGACAGGAAGAAGGAGAATCTGACAGCGAGCTACAAACAAGTGATGGGCAGCAATCCTAGCTGTCCTTCAGTTTAATCCACGTAATCCGTGCCTGCCAGAGTTCCAACCAAATCCAAGCCGGGCCAGTAATTCAGGGCAGAATAGTAAATATTTACCTCTGTTTACTCAACAAAACAGCCCTCTATAAACAGAGTATGAATATAAAGAGGATGGAGCATTATAGTCGCTTACTTATGCGTAATGAGCTCTCCAAACAATTTTTTTTTCAACTACACAAGTACATACTGTTAAAGGAAAAATAAATAAATAAATATATATATATATATATATATATATATATAAAGCAGAAACACATAATTAAAACAGAAACTACTGTTAAAAACTTGCATTTTTGTTAAATCATGCAAGTAGAAAACAAGAGCTAAATTGCCACTCCTGTCTTTCCTAACAAATTATGCACAACAGCAGCTACACACAATCCTTACATCCTATCGATTCTGTACCCACTGACAGCATCTTCACTGTTTCCTTATAATATTTCTTAAAGGATTGCATTTAAGTTAGGTTGTGCTTATTTAGTGAAAGATGTATGAAAAAACATCCTATGACTGAACATCCCCCCTTTGTGCCCAGGCCGTGTTCCTGCGGACATTTCCAGCAATTTACGGCGAGCTGTTAAAGCTCTTCACAGTGCGTGAGGTGGCCGGTTTCGTCAGGGAGACTCTGGGCAGCCTGCCTACCACCGTTCATCCTGACTGCCCCCTGGAGGCCGTCAAACTGCAGTGCATTGCCAAGACTGTGGAAAGCCAGCTTTACATTAACCCAGGTAAAGACTAGCAGGAAAAAGCATTTGTTCCCACCATTCAGATCATGATCCGTGATACTTGTGTTGCGGTTTACAGGCTGTAAGTCAATATTACACAATTTATCTGTACACTCCCATTTGAGAACACACCTTAGCTAATTGTTACCCTGCAGAGAGCCAAACTCCAAGTTATTAAATTGTTCTTAATAAAGGGTTTACGCTGAATCAAATTACTGTGTCAGTGGTTTATTTCCAACGTGCTCCCAAAGGCAGCATGTGGCAAGAAGAAAACATCCCTCATCCAAATCATATGAATGTCATACAAAATTTTCATTAGTTACAGTCAATATTTTACGTGAGCATGAAAGCAAAGCAAGACATTGTGGCCCCACGGAGAAATTAGTGTAAAATATCTTCTTAGTTGTTCCTATTCTGTTATTTCCCTTTTCTCCCTCATTAAGTCTTTGATGTGTTTGTGCTGCAGAGTCGCGATGCATCCTGTTGCCGGTGGTGCTTCGAGTCCTACAGGCCCACATGCAGGAGCAGAGAGACCTGGTCATGTGTGCCCAGATTCTCTCCAGCATGCTTTCTCTAATCAAGAAGGAGGAAAATGGCACTGCGGTGAGTACTATGTTTATAAGTGAGAGCCATTAGTCGACCCCCAGGAAACTGATACTGCTCGTTACCTGAGTTTAGGCTCGAAAACTCAGGGAACAAAATCCATCTAAAAGCATATTTCATGCTCAAAAATTGATTTTTTTTTCATTTAAAATGAAAGAATCATAGCTGTCTCCAGATTTTTCTTTTCTGTGTTTTATTAATTAGTGAAAAACAGATTCCAGCCTTTTGAACAATGGTGCCAGAAAAAAATCCCTGGCCTGCCTGTAGTCAGTTCCTCAAGGCCTGTCAGCAGAAACCCATCAGGCATAAGTTGTTGAAAGGCTATCCTCAGAGGAACTGAATGGCAGATTTGGTAACCTTTTGACAGCTTTATCTGCTGACTAGAGCATTTGCATTAAATTTCTGTGTTAAACTAGCTACAGGCCAAAGTTTCATATAAGAGACAATAAAAAAAGTCCATAACAGCCAAAAAGCATACCTGATTTAAATTTGGCCAGTCAGTTCCTCAAAGGATGCACCCCTGGATGCTTTGTGGAAGTGCCATTAACCAGTTGCATGTGTATGTTTGCAATTTCACTATTTCATCAAGCTTACTCAGAGAGTAAAGGTTGGCTTTATTGTCAAAGTCACCTGACTTTCACGTGCCTGGATCTCCAGCTACGACTCAGAGATCAAAAAGCAGCTTTCGGTGTAAGATCTCTTTTTTTCTAAGCCTAAAGATGGCACTATTCACCACATTCAGCTCCCTGTGACTTCATCCTCTTCCTCAAATTGAAATTCAGGATAAAAGTTTGCCCTTCTCACAGAGTGCAGGAGATCACATATGCACAGGGGGGGGAGGAACTTGAAGGAGATATCTGCTAGTTTGTTGCTTTTGATGGATTGCGTCACACCTCAAGGAAGCACAAGAGTCTTATTCTTCTCATCTAACTTTGAACGAGACTTTTTCCTATCATTGTCAATGCAGCAATTCAACAGATCGTTGAATTACCTCCAAGTCACAGAATAATGACCTTTTTAAACAATGAATAACACGGTTCAATCACTTTACAGTAGCATCTGTAGTTGCAATCAATTCCCTTTTCTATTTTTCAAGAATGTGCATGACAGTAACCCCCCCCCCCCATTATAACTGGAAAATAATGTTAAAGGAAGTCAACACCACAGGAATTAGTCCTATGCCAGTTTCCTTGCCAGTACATTGCAATAGCAGATTGCTTTGTTGCATGTATATGGTCAATTAGTCTTGGTAACAGGGACACTGGCAGCTGTGCAGTCCAGTAATGAGAGCCATCAATTTAGCAATGGACATTGTGGCAAGTGGCAGTCACTTTGAGCTCTGTGTGTGTGTGTGTGTGTGTGTGATTTTTCTGTCTATGTGAAGCAGCTCAGGTTGCCGGGCCTGTACTGTTCCCTGCCAAAGAGGCAGCTAGTGGTAGAGGCGGCCAGTAGGACACACACACACACACACACACACACACACACACACACACACACACACACACACACACACACACACACACA
>JAVDPK010000866.1:896813-911374 GCA_034780415.1 Cichlasoma orientale | reverse complement strand
AGAGAGAAACACACACACACACACACACACACACACACACACACACACACACACACACACACACACCAGTTTATTCACCACTCTTTGAGTTTCTTTTAATCTTTAACTGTCTCTGTGTCTTTTGTATTCTACCTTCTTTTATTCGTTTCCATTCTCCTCTTTCTTTGTGAACTTTTATAGTCTCAAAATGTTCCGCGCGGCCCTGAAACTTATTAGTCTGCGTTCTGGTTCAAGACTCATTAAAACTGATGAAAATAGAATTATAGGGTAGCGGTGGCGAGGCGGAGAGGGGTGCAGCCGTTGGCTCTGAGGCAGAATGACGTCGGTTGTTGATTGCGGTTCAGAGTAGTGCTAGCAGAACAATGCCAGGTAACTTTAAGAGGACATGAGTGGAGAAATGGAATCTGTCTTTGAATTTTAAGGGTTATGCTGACATTTTACACTCACATTTTGTCTTTCTGTACTAAATGATAATACTGTCTGAAGGTAATGTGTTAGTTTCACCTGTAATTCATTCTCATAAGTGTGCTTTTTCCTCTGCAGGAGCCTGTGGTGTCTGAGGAAGTGGAGCTAATTGTGGAAAGCCTGCTGGATGTTTTACTGAGGACCATCCTGGAAATTAGCAACCGGCCCCAGCCTACTGGAACCTCCATGAGACTACAGTTCCAGGATGTCACTGTATGTGTGTTTTACTGTGTACTGTAACTGTAAACTGTGTGTGTATGTAAGCTTACTGCTGTAAATTATGCGACTTGAAAATATGTACAAGAGTAATTAGAATTTGATTTAAGTTGCTGGCATGGCAGCACAGCACAGAAGGGGAATGGTGAGGTGGGGATCTGAAGGAACAGCCAGGTGGAGTCCTACTTCACCCACTATTCTTACTGGTTCCACTAGAGGTTAATAAAGGGCACGCTGTATCTCTGTTTATGATAGATCAACGTGATTAGAAATAAAGAAATAATTTATCCTGAATACACAACAACATTAAAGCTCCATCTTCTCCCTCTCATTATATGTTTTGTTGTCAGGGAGAATTTGTGGCATGTTTATTGGCACTTCTGCGACAGATGAGTGACAAGCATTACCAGAAGCTGCTGCAGGCATTCAGCAGCAAAGACAACTTGAGGGTAAGACCACTCTCTCTTTCTCTCCCTCCCTCCATATCCATTTGTCTGCAGTGATACTTTTCTTATTCTCTGCTCCTGATTGTGTCTGTCTGCAGTTCTAAAAGTAAAAGATTATAATTAATGCCTGTTGATGGGTGTTTGACACCCACCTGCACCGTTGGAATGGAAAGTAGGCACATTGAATTTCCGTAAGCAAATTACACGAAGGGTAATTGCGATTAATAAATTTCGTGAGGAAATTCAATTTAATGCCAATACAACTGGAGACATTTAACGTAAACACATCTGTGTGTTTATGTACTGTCTGTGCAATCATTTTGTTCCTCTGTACACTCACATTTATTAGGTACACCTGTTCAACTGCTTGTTAATCAGCCAATCAAATGGCAGCAACTCAGTGCATTTAGGCATGTGGACATGGTCAAGAAGAAAGTTGATTTTAGGGACTTTAAATATGTCATAGTTGATGGTGCCAGACGTGCTGCTCTGAGTATTTAGAAACTGCTGATCTGAGTATTGTTGCTGATCATTTCCATCCCTTTATGATCACAGTGTACCCATCTTTTGATGGCTGCTTCCAGCAGGATAACATGTCACAAAGCTCAAATCACGTCAAACTGGTTTTTTGAACATGACAATGAGTTCACTGTACTCAAACAGCCTCCACAGTCTTCAGATCTCAATCCAATACAACACCTTTGGAATGTGGTGGAATGGGAGATTCACGTCACGGATGTGCAGCCAACAAATCTGCAGCAACTGTGTGATGCCATCATGTCAGTATGGAACAAAAGCGCTGAAATATTTCCAGCACCTCGTTGAATCTATGCCATTAAGAGTTAATAGTTCTGAAGGCAAAAATGCTACGACCTGCTGCTATTGAGGTGTACCTAATAAATTGTCCAGTGCGTGTACTTACAAATGTGTAGAATAAGGGAGCTTTACACATTCAGCAGGGACAGGTTACATGGTGAGGGAAAAATAAGAGACAGAAAGCTAATGAGGTCACAGGTCCGCTGTTTTGGGAATTAATAGTAACTGGGTGAATGTCAAAAACAACGAAAAAAAAGGTAATAAAGGTAATATGTTCTTGTGAGCTCTAGTTCTGATGCCAGTGAACACCGATGTCGGGTTTGGAGGAAAAATCACATGCAGTTTCAGCTTGTTTATGTGTAACACATCTGTAGAGCCTCAAACTTTGACCGTATAATAAAACTAATAAGAACAATAATACTGTAGTGTCAATATTACACATCACGTCATTCAGTAAACTTCAGCAGCTATGAATAAAAATTTTTTTTTTCTTCTATCAAGAAATTGCGCTAATGATCTTTAACAATAAAGCGATCTGTTGTAATTGAGTTAACTTGGATTTTGGACTCAAGCCCTGTGTGAATGTTTCAGCACCATGGAGAGATCCAGAGGAAGCTGTTCTAATTTCATGATACATAACAATTCTGGGCAGATTTAAAGTGTGTCGTTCACACTGGAAAAGGACATGGTGTCGCATAAGTGTAGTGTAAGGTTGTCGAGTGTTTGTCTCTATACTTTGATTTCTTATACAGTACTTTTTTTCATATATACTTTTAATTATATACAATATATAACAGAATAGTACAAAGTTGTCAAAAAAAAATGCTTCCTCTGCTTTTGTAGCCAACTTCACACAAATCACATGTTAGTGAGACTTTACCAAGTTATAAACCCATGGTGTGTTGGTGTGTGTTTGAGTGTTTTTGTGTGTGTTTGTGTTGCAGGATTTCCTCCTTCACATCTTCACAGTCTTCAGGATCCTAATCCGACCAGAAATGTTCCCTAAAGACTGGACTGTCATGAGACTGGTCACAAACAAGTGAGACCACACACATGCACACACAGACGCACAAAACAAGGAAAACAGTAAGAGGACACAAATCAGGACAGACAGGAGATCAGAGGCTCTTTCAGATACACAGTATGCATCTCGCTCAGGATTGTTTATTATATTTGTGTGCTTTTATCTGCTAAAATATTCACCCTTAGTTTCGTCAGTTAACAGTTCCTTTTGATTGCACGACAGGCTTCAGAAGATAGAGATTTTAATGCAGTGCTCTCTTTTAAAATGAGAATTAATGTAGTACTTACCCAGTCTGGAGGTCACTATCACGTGACACCAAGATGTGATACAGAAAAACAAGCATCAGTTTTTTTGATGATAAAATGGTAAAAGTTTTATGCCATAGCAAGATCACACTCTGCCCCTTTTGTATTCATGGTTTTACCTCTGTATTCGTATTTTCCTTTACCAACGCACAATGAAAATGGCAAACTCCCCTCCAAGGTGACATAGCAGTAATCCCCTCCACCTCTTGCTTTCGGTCCCTTTTGTTCTCTCAGTGTCATCATCACAACTGTCCTCTACCTTTCTGACGCTCTGAGGAAAAACTTTCTCAATGACAAGTTTGACTACAAGGTAAGGAAACGGTGGCAGGATGGAGGTGTGCGTGTGCTGCTCTGAACGGCGCTACAGTGCTTCAGAAGTCTGAGTGTCAAAACAGCTTCAGTGCTTTAAGTGTCTGCAGCATTACTTTACACAGACACACAGGCAGACATATATAATGGAAGTTCATCACTTTACAAAAACTGTGACATGGATGTAAAATGGAGCTAATGCTATTATTCAGATGCTTAAGGCAGACTGTGTAGCTTTTCTTATTCCTCAAATACTTTAGATAAACATCAATTTCTTAATCTCTTTTTTTAAAATATTAAGTCTGATGGTAAGGTACTGTGTGTCCACACACAGGTAGGCAATTTTGTAGGTTAAAGTGAGGAGTTTGTGTGCTTTAACAAGCTGCTGTTTTGTTTTGTTTTTTAATTCAGGTGTGGGATTCGTATTTCTACCTGTCTGTAATATTTATCAACCAGCCCTGTCTTCAACTTGAATCCTTCTCTCCCTCCAAGAGAAAGAAGATACTGGAAAAGTAAGTGCTGACTGTTTGCGAATGCTTGGTATTCTTTGCTGCATACATTAGAGCAGTCTTTAATGAGCCACACGCCTACTCAACAGCCCATCCTATCCCACTCCTGCTGTCTGTCATAAACCTCAACACAGCTGGACACACACACACACACACGCTGTACACTCAGTCTAATGACTGCTTAACATGCCATTCTACAGCCTCCTTCAGTTCAGGTTTTTTTTTTTTTTTTTATCATGCAGATATGGAGACATGAGGGTGATGATGGGCTGTGAGATCTTCAGCATGTGGCAGAATTTAGGTAAGGTGGAAAAAATGTGTCAGTGCCCATCATGGTTCACATCATCTTGTTCCTGAACATGGATTAGACCCATGATGGAGGAGGCTCTGCAGCAAAATGTTCCTCACTGATTGTTTCCATGCATGCCATCCAGCTCATTATGCTTTGCGATTTCACTCCTGTGTTGGATTCCAGCCTGATCATTATATGGATGGGTCTCCGTGCTGTGTAGCGACGTGGGCCCTCCTGAATTTGAACCCAGATTGTGGAAAAAAAATTTCATTTCTAATTGCCACTGCAGCCTCTGTTGCTGGGGTGGGACCCACATGCTTGGCAAAATATGGAAGGAAATTTGCAGGGCAATTTTAACTTAACAAATGACACGGCCGATTCATACGGGATTAGGCAGTCATAGTTTTGAGTATTGCAGGCATCTTCACAGGTGCTACTGTCCATTCCAGCGGTATCTCCTGTGATAATATGTAGAACCACATCCACCCAAATCCTGTTTTTATTTATTCAGATTTATTGCTCCTCTGGTGCAAAAGTAGAGCTCTTGAAGTCAGTGTGATGCAACAAAGTAAACAACTCTTTGTACTTGAGCTGATAGGATCTAAAAAAAAACTTTTTTCTTTTCTTCACTATTTGTCACCATGGCAACTGTCTGGATGCCTTGGTCGGCTTTATGTGGATGCTTTTGTTCTGACTTTGTGATGGATGTATGCAATTTTGTTTTATGGTAATTTCCACTGTAGTGTTCAAGTGTGGTTTTGCACATTTTCAAGTGCACTTTGAAATCACTCCACCCCCCCCCCCTATTTTATTTGATGTCAATAATAACGGCAACATCTTTCTGCTGAAAGTAATGGAATAAAATATGCACTGTGATTGGTTTATTTTAGCACTTCTACCAAATTAGAGGAATTTGTGAAGTGTACTTTATCAGAATCTGGATCAAAGGGAGAACAGAGGAGGGAACTCCACATGACCTTTAGATCTATTTTAGCCAAAGAAAACAAAACTTTTGAGGCATTGTGCATCAGTTTAACTCAGAAGGGAGAAAAAAAAGACTGATTCCATTAGCTTAAATAGCCAAATCAGGTGTCAGTCATTAGGTGATGGACTGGGATGAAGGCAGCCCAGACAGAAAGTTTTGAGACTGTTGACTTCAAGTGAACTGCTAGAGCAAGTTTTATTGCAAAAGTTGTTGAAGGAAGACAGCTTTCCAGAGTCGGGTAAATTGTCTCTGACATAAACAATATGCTGTGCTCAGGGATAAAGTGAAAGCCTAACCTCTGTGTCGATCTGTATCTGTCCTCCAGGTGAACATAAGTTGAACTTCATCCCGGCAATGATTGGGCCGTTCCTCGAGGTGACGCTGGTGCCTCAACCTGATCTGAGAAATGTCATGATCCCCATCTTCCATGACATGATGGACTGGGAGCAAAGACGCAGTGGCAATTTTAAACAGGTACTGTGTGCTGCTGTTGCACAGAAATAGATCAACTTGACCCAAATGTGTTTAATCGTGCCTTCAACCGTTGGATGCAAAGCTAAATTCATCTTTGTCAGGATCAAAAATGACCCACATCAATATCACTGGATTTGTGATAATTGCAATGTGTATCATATTTATTGATTTTTTTTAAGTTGCTTCCATATTAATTAAGATGGTAAGTAGCAGCCAGGAGCTGCTTGATTAATTGATCATCAGCAAGTGTGAGCATCTCTATAAAAGCAGAGGCAGTTTGGCAGTTTGCTGGTCTGCAGCATTCAGCTGTTCATAATACACAGCACCACTTTTGATGACTCCATATCAGCACAAACACCTCATACCAATTCTTAAGCATGGTGGTGGAGGGCTGATGATTTGGGCTTGTTTAACCCACATATGCATTTATTGGTTGATATCATTGAGCCTACTTAATCATTAAATGCTTTTGAGACATCTTTGAGAGTCACAGGAGTCGCCCCCCCCTGCAAAAAATGCAGGTTTAAGGCAATTCTGCATTCAGACAACTATGCCCATCTTTTTGATGCAACGCACTTTGGGATTAAGCTGTGTGTTCTCCTTTGTCGTTTCAGTGTTGTTCAAACTGTAAGCCTTTGAGTTCCAAATGCTTTTCCTCACAGGTGGAGGCCAAGCTGATTGACAAGCTGGACAGCCTGATGTCTGAGGGCAAAGGAGATGAGACATACAGGGAGCTCTTCAACAGCATGTGAGTTGGTGAAAGAATCGGAAAATGTTGCAAAATCAGATAAAAAAATTTGCTTTCCTGAAAGACTTTTCAAGGAAAAGCCTCACCGGGCACAGTAAAATCACAAACCTCACAATAAACAGTAAAATCCCAGCAAGGACCTTCTTGAAACGACATTAAGGCCAGTTCAGGATACCAGGACACTTCCAGTGAAAATAGCTGTTTATGGGGGTCTAATTACCTAAATGATGCAACCCACACAAGGCTACATCAGGTAAATTATCTGCGTGGACTGCAAACTGCAGGTCGTTTGCCTCACTAAATGGCCATTTTATCTGGAAGTGGATGTGACTAAGTATTCTGCTTTTGAGAATTAGCCTTTAACCCTGAAAACCCAGAGCACAGACGGCAGCGTTATAGCTCTAAAAAGGCCGCTTATACTTCAATAAAGAAAGCTATTAAACAGGTCAGGCTGCTTTCAGAGCATGCAGCTAATATGGACAGTGAAGCTGCAGGTTTACATTCAAATTCACAAACACGGCATTAAAAAAAAAAAAGGCAGTAGTTAGTTTTGTATTTGAAATTGCTTATATCAAGCATATAAAGAGAGGTAAGTGATGAGCATTTAATCATCTTCATCTTCACTCACACCTCCTCCTCGGCCAGCTCCTTCTGTCTGTCCTTGAGTTTCCAGGTTTGTGCTCCTGCATGATTAGTGTTTGCACACGCTTTTACATATGTGTGTGTGTCTGTGTGTGTGTGTGTGTGCCCCTGTTTCTTTTCTGTTCATATTTTTACGTTGCCGTTCAGTCTGGCCTACTAGTATTTGAACTTTTGAAAGCAGAAATCTTGCATTTCAGCTTAAAAACAAAACAAGCAATTCATTAAATGAAGTCATTTTTCTGATTCACTCTTCGGCTATTTCACAGCTGTGAATCAAAGTGTGATCTTGATATGTATTTTATCAATATGGATCTGTTTCTATTATCCCTTTGTCTTCCATAGTCGGTCATTCTTTCTCCCACCATTTGTTTACGTGAAACATGACAAACTATGAACTGTAATGCTTCTGCATTCTATTAAAGCTCAGTATTTACAGTGTGCATTATAATGTAATTATACATTAGAAGTAATTATTGACCTAGACAATAAGGTGCTGCTAAGGTGCTATTTTTATGTTTAAATACAATTTTATTTTATATGATTTAAGCCTACTTTTATTTCACAATTTCTTGTTTGTTTGTTTTTTTTGTTTTTTTTTAATTAGTTTTCTTTCCCACTAACTCCACTAATCCCTAAGCTAACCTGTGTGAGTGTGTGCTAATATTATTATTAATTTATTCCGCCTATGCTTCCCGCCTGGAGTAGAATTCCTCTGTTTGGTCCGTACCCTAGGTAAGACACTCTCCTCTTTGTTCTCTCAGTGTCGTCTGTGTGAGGGGAAATGTGGAGCAATTCCAAAAAAAATAAACAGCTTCAGAATTTTGGCTGATGTGTGTTTGCCCTTAATTCTAAGAACCAGTTTTGGTGGCAGTAAATAAGGTAATGTGGATTTTTTTGAGCCACCTTTGTGTTTTCCTTGAACTCCTGTGGGCAGGCCAACAAGCATAGGTGACACCGGTGTGACTGTTATTACTTTTTGCTTCACCTCCTTTCCTTTCTTAGTTATTTCTTCCATCGCTGATCCTTTCCTATCAGTTTTTTCCCCCCTCTTTTACCTCCTGTCTCTTTTGGTCTTTACATCTTTGTCTTGTTCTGTCTCTCTTCATTTGTCCTTCAGCCTCCTGAAGAAGATTGAGAGAGAGACCTGGAGGGAGAGCGGGATCTCTCTGATCGCTACCGTCACTCGTTTAATGGAAAGACTTCTCGACTACAGGTGAGAGGATGCACACGTACACAAAAACGTTCTGAGACGCAGATGCATGCCTGTTTGAGCTTTTCAGCCATGCCAAATTCTTAATGTTTCTACTGCAGGGATTGTATGAAGTTAGGAGAAGTGGACGGCAAAAAGATTGGCTGCACTGTCAGTTTACTGGTGAGTAGCGTGCGCTGTGTCAGGTGATTTGGGGTTTCCCACGAGGCAGATATGTTCTACTGTTATTACACTCTAAAGTTATTACCTTTTTTATTTCAAAATGATTAAAAAATAGAAACATAATTAATGTATATTGCCTGATAGTTGTGTATTTTGTGTTTTCTTTTGTAACTACAGTCAGTTACAAAAGAAAACACACTGAGCACCTCAGTGTGTAGGCTTCAAAGTCCCTGCAAATCAGCAGCTGAAATACATTGTTGCACCACTGCCACAGAACAATCTTTCACTTTTCAACGTGCTCATTTATTTACTTCTTTGAATTCCCTTTCTAATAGTTATGGTCTCTCATGGTTAATGTTTATTCTTCTTTATACTGTGTTTTCTCATTCAATCTGCTCCTACCAGAATTTCTACAAAACAGAGTTGAACAAAGAGGAAATGTACATCCGCTACATTCACAAACTGTATGACCTTCACCTGAAAGCACAGAACTACACAGGTACGTCCAAAGGAATATAATGATTTGTCGTACATTGCAGCTGAGTGTGGGTTCTGTGTGTCGTAAAGGTTAAACTAGGATTTGGCAGGTTGGGGAACCATAAGTTGTGGTGTAACGGGGCAGAAATAAGTCATTGCATAATTCCTGTTGTGAGGGCCAGTAGGTTTGTTTTGTTTGTGGACAGGCTACAGCTAGCCGGCCTTTACTGCAGCTGGTTCTGAGGTTTACTGATCTTTGTGGATTTAGCCAGCTACATTCTCCAATATATATAAGAAGATATTACATCAGCTGTCATGATGTTTCACACCCTGGCCAGTATGAAGTATCAAGATGTAATTTATAAAGTGTTACTAAAGAATATCATTATTTTAAGATGTATCTGAGTTAGGGCTGAAACGATTAATCTGATTAATCGTGATGAATCGATTATTGAAATAATCGACAACTAATTTAGTAATCGATTAATCAGTAACTGAAGTACAGACTCAAAAAAAGGCCATTTGCTGAAAAAACAGCATATTCACATCAGTAATTAAGCCAAAACTGTACAAAATATATATATATATACATTTTGCATTTAAGATAAAATCACCTTTGTCTGTAAATATGTTTTACCCAAAACTCCTCAAGTGGCATAGTTTTAGCTACACCTGGTTCAAATTCACTGAAGAAATGCTATGTTATTTCATTTTAGGCAATAAAATGTTTATTTTCTTATTTAAAAAATTAATTGAATTCTTTGTTTATTTGCATCTTTTAATGTATTTCTAATATTGTATAAAAATGGCTTAAATGGTTCAATGAAAAATCTCCAGAATGTGCCAATTTTATTTATCTGATTAATCAATTAATTGTCAGAATAATCTAATCTGGGTACTTCTGATTTAAATCTGATTTAAAAAAACAAACTTAAAAGTTTTTCCGCTGGAAGTTCCACTTTTACCACCATCTTTGCTGCTGCAAAATTGAATTAGGAAATAACATTCAAGCTTTAAATGCTGAAGTATGACAGTTGCAGCTTTATTGACATTTGCAGCATGAAAGCACAAGAGGTGAGAAGGGGAAAAAAAAGCTGTATGCAGGTGGGGCCATGTGGTGACTGAATGGTTTCCGTAGCAGCACCTGTAAGCGTCGCCAGGCTGCAGCATATGAAAAATATGAAAAATCAACTCTCTGCCTGTCAGATTTAATTGCTTATTAATCAAAGGTGCGGGAAAGCTGTTCCACATCGGTCCAGCCTATTTTGGCCCATGGTCAGAACTCACACACACAGTACTTCTGCATAATGAGTTATTGGAATGTCTAGTTTCACTGCACTTTCATGTTTTCATGTATTCTGAATGTACACACGCGCTCCGCTTCAGTGTTTTCATCAGTGTTTGAGAGACTGAATCCTTCACAAGTTCTGAAAACAGGAGAGAAAAAAGCTGCTGCTTTTAGATTAATATGCCGTTTGTCTCTGCGTGTGCTCACAGAGGCGTCGTACACCCTGCTGTTGTATGATGAGTTATTGGAATGGTCAGACAGGCCGCTCAGAGAGTTCCTCAACTACCCCATGCAGAGCGAGTGGCAAAGGAAAGAGTATTTGCATCTCACTATCATCCAGAACTTTGACAGGGGGAAGGTAAGCTGGAAATCGCCAGTTTTTCTCCACAGCGATCCGTTTTAATTTATTTTTCAACAGAAACTGAACATTTTTCTTCTGCCATTTTTATAGCACAGTGCTAGGTAATATAAATGAAATAAGCTTGATTTTTTTCTTTCAGTTAGCAGGACAACTGGTTCCTTAAAACACTGCAAAGTGCCAGTGAGTGTGCGGTGCCAGTGTAAAGCAACAGCACGTTCAGTTTTATTCAGAGGGGTTTCTGCCAAGCTAATACCCAGCAGCATGTCAGCTTCTCATACGTATTCAAAAACATTCTCATTTAAATATATTCCTATTTCATACCTGGCAACGAAAAAGAGGAGCAGCCATATTATTGATGCTTCTCCTAGAGTAAATATATGTTAGCCGTTAATACATAGACTTCGACATAATAGGCACAAGCAGTTTCATAAAACATTAACCAGGGTGGAAGATGAGAGAACTGCTTTTCCTGCTTGTTTAGTAGAAATGACATCATTCACATGAAATGAAATCCCCTTTAAAGCTGCGAGCTAAAACCTGTACAGAGACATTTCTACCCGTTGCGAACTGTGACATTGACTTGAGGTGCCAACACCTCTTCAGCTTAATCAGGTGAATTGCTGGTGGCTATAATTAGAGCGGGATCCATATTGTCGAACGGTGTTCTACGCCGCTCCTCTCAGATGGTGATGACGGCCAGGCTGTCTGTTGAAGCACGATACGCACCGATGGCACTGCTTTTAGCGAAAATAAAATCATCAGTAAGAACTATGAGTGCAAACAGAGCTCAGCTGATTCAGGACGCAGCGTCATTTGGGAAACGGTTCCCAGGCTGTGTTTTGTTTTCGTCTCTCAGGAGCTGCTTTCTTTCATCCTCCCACTTCTCTTCTCTTCCAATTTTACCTCGTTATCCTAACTACCTTTGCTGTCGCTCTGCACTCTCGGGAGGGGGGGGGGGGTGAAACAAAACTGCGCTCCTTGATGAGGAGGGGAAAAAAAAAAAAACCAAAAACAAATCTCTGTGGAATCGTTAAAAAGGCCACCCCTCGTTACTTATGGTCCAATTTTCCGTCACATTCACAAGCTATGCCATCTGCCAGTGCTGCCAAACAGGGAGTGGAAGGCAGCAGGAAAGGAAAGCTTTTCATTTAATTAGTGAGGTGGTTGGGTGCTGCATTTACCTGCATGGAGATGTTTTTTCACTACTGACGTTGTTGACTCACCAGTGCCATCCAGTGGAGACTGATTGTGTGGGCACTGCAGAACAAATGCGTGTTAAGGAGGTTTCTGACAGGACACCGTGAAGGTGACGGGGAATAAGTGTGTGTTTTTGTGCCCTCAGTGTTGGGAGAACGGCATCATCCTTTGCAGAGAGCTTGCTGACCAGTATGAGTCGTACTACGACTACAGGAATTTGAGTAAAATGAGGGTGAGTTGTTCCAGAAGCTGTAGGTACACTTCCCTGAGGATTCCTTCTTTTACCAGATGATGACTGGGTCATCCAGAAAAATGCACAACACAACTAACTGAATAGGGACTGTTGGTTTACAAGCAGTACTGTCTTTGACTTTCAGATGATGGAAGCTTCTCTCTATGACAAGATCATGGACCAGCAAAGACTAGAACCTGAATTCTTCAGAGTCGGGTTCTATGGGAAGAAGTTTCCTTTCTTCTTACGGGTAAGTAAATCGCCAAATTCCCTCTTTGTCTTGAGTAGCAAGTTGAATAGAGAAATACTTTCACCCTCTTCAGAACATAAAACAGAGCTTCTGAAAGAATTAACTTTTCTTATATAAGACTCCTCTATTGGAAGGTGACATTCAGCAACTCTTATTCAGTGCCATTTAATGATGTAACAGGCCCTGTCCTTGGTGGAGTTTTCAGATGGTGCTGCAGTTTCAGTCTCCTCCCACTAGATGTCAAGCTAACCCCACGCTGCTTCTTTCCTAACTCCCACTGCAGAATAAGGAGTTTGTGTGCCGCGGCCATGACTACGAGAGGCTGGAGGCGTTCCAGCAGCGGATGCTCAACGAGTTCCCCCACGCCATCGCCATGCAGCACGTAAACCAGCCCGACCAGACCATATACCAGGCAGACGCACAGTGTATCCTTCGCTGTACATAGAGGCATAAAATAAAAGAAGAGTGGTCAGACATGCATCCGCGCTGAGCAGATACAGTTCTGTATGTGGAAATGTCAACTAACTGTATATGCATACATATACATGCGTACTGTGCTGTCAGAGTGATCAGCTTGTGTATACATGTACAAAATTGCCCGTAGGCGACATGAGGCCCATGCTATCACACAAACATACTGTGCTACAATTTGCATGCAGTATACAAATATGTATTACAAATGTAATACAAATCACAATTGGACACACTAAGGTTTTGCATGTACTTAAACACAAAACCTAAGGGCCAATTCTTACCAGGGACCAGGGACAAATCAAATTACCTACTCACAAGCTCTCTTCAGTTTTCCTCATTCCCATGCTGTGTTCAAATTCACTCCTACGGTATGTGGGGCTTTTTAATTATTCACACCAATGTATGGGACAACTGTTGGCCTAGATAGAAGAGGGAAGGAAATAGGCAGACTCAGTGACATAGTGACACAAAGACTGAAGAAAACAGCACTAAAAGAGAGCAGGGCTGAAGATAGAGAGACATGTTTACCAGCTGTGACAGTGAGGCTGGTGTTGTTTTCACCTTGTGAGTCTGTGTGTGTGTGTGTGTGTGTGTGTGTGTGCTATCCCGGAAAAATGTGGTCTTAGTGTAGCGGGAACAACCACAGAAAGGTTTAAAGTATTTTGGCAGGTGTTTGTATGTCTTCCTGTCTGGAGTTTGTCAACGCGGTAGTGTTGCAACTGTGAAAGTTGCAGTTGCGAAATCTTCCAGGTGTGTAGTTGACATCAAAAATGAAGACTGAGCAGCAGCGGATTTAATACCTGTCACATTAGATCCCATGGGAAAATAGCCTCAAGTTATGGTGTCCTTTTCTTTTTTATATATATATGTTTACATGTAATGTGCCTGCCTTTTATGTGCTTCCCCCACTCAAAATGGCATCTGAATAAAGTAGCGCGCTGCTGTGTTGTTCTCACATTACGCCAATCAATAGTCTCTCCGATTGCTCGGCCATCTGTAAATCCTTGATATAAACACTCATGCATATGAATTCATGTGCCTTAGCTGTCCTCTCTCTCGCTGATATAGCTGTTCATCAGTGCAGGGGTTTCTCATAATAAAGGTGAGGCTGAGCATTGCTGAAAGATATTCAATCACTTCTCATTCCTCTGTCTTTCTCCACTGCTCAACCTGTCAGTTCTTACTGTATGTACTGTATACTGCACTGTATTCTGAAAATACTGTGTAGTTTCTCGTGCTGGGAAAATGGGAAATGGCTGCAGCAGTTCATTGAAACGTGCAAACATGCATGGAAATACAGCATATAAGTAAAAAAAAAAAAGAAGCAAAAAAATAGTTTATTCAATTCTTGAAAGTCCAGTATTTGCTATGACATATTTGTTCTTCAGCACAGCCTGAACACTCTTAGTCAAGCTTTCTCATCATTTCTTTAAGCAGTCTTCAGGAACAGTTCTCCAGGTTCCATGAAGGACATTCAAAGCTCTTCTTTGGATGTCGGCCGTCTTTTTGTTCCGTTCTCTGTCAAGATGATCCCACCCTGCTTCCATAATGTTGAGGTCCGGACTCTGGGGAAGGCAGTTCATGACTGATAGTGTTCCATTGTGTAGCAGTCCCTCAGACCCAAGAAAACACGGAGAGCTTCGACGGGTGCAGTAGATTCACGTTTACTTCATTAAGAC
>JAVDPK010000866.1:872873-886527 GCA_034780415.1 Cichlasoma orientale | reverse complement strand
CACCCCCCCCCCCCCCCCCCCCCCAGGAATTTCCAGCTTACGTGCGCGCGAGCCCGGTGCACTTCACCAACGGAAGCCCGCGAACGTGCAGGAACTCCGTGCCCAGCATCATTAGCCCAGATGGCGGCAGAGGAGTTGCCAGGCGGAGGTGACAACTCTTTTCTTAATTTCTGTGCTTTATGCGCCTGTCTGTGTCTTTCTCAGCTAATTAAATTAACAAGTGAGGAAAACGTATCGCTATTCAATGTCAATTATTTCTGTAGTTTATTATGCTAAGTCACCCAAAAAGCTCTTTAACTTCCATTTCAGGAGTGCATAAAATTTCTCCTTGGTATTCTCTCACCTTGCTTTACTCTGTCTTAAAGTGTGCCCTTTAGTGCAGACCTTTGTCCGCATCTTACTTCCCTTTTCTTTCGCTTTTTGTGTCTCCACCTCACCGCAGACGTCACGCTCTGTGCCTTTTCTCTCTGCCTTCTGCAGTTTTTTACTGACATAGCTCAATACAATAGGTGTGGGTGGCTGGCTGGCACCCACAGGGATGTGGTGTGCGCGCGCGTGTGTGCGTGTTTTGATGTGTTCAGTGACCCTGCCACTTCGTCTACCTGCGACATTCTGCCTCCAGAGTCTGATCCCGCGGGGCACAGCCACACAGGAAAGATGGAGACGCACATATCACCTCAATCTCCCTGTGACATTTCGTATTTTTGCTTGTTGAGTTCTGATTTCTTTTGTTTTTTTTTTTTTTTTTTTTTTTGTTTTTTTTATTCTCTAGTTTGCAACAGACTAGCAGGTCACATCTCGTTCTTGTGCCTTTTGGCAGCTTGATGGAATGCTGTGATTGATGCGTCAATTGCCTTCGTCTAATCTGGCATTTTCTGTCTCTCTGTTTGTCTTTTTTTCCCCCTTTTATTGGCCTTACTGCTGCTAAATCTTTGGTGAGTGCAACCTTTTAAGATAATGACATGTAATAATATAAAACTTCACTCCCTGTATTGAAAACCACCATAACCTTGTCTCTTTCGCTCTTTAGGCCCCTCAGCTACCCTGCGGTGAACCGTTACTCCTCGTCCTCTCTGTCATCTCAAGCCTCCAATGAAGTCAGTAATATCACAGGGCAATCGGAGAGCTCGGATGAAGTCTTCAACATGCAGGTAGTCTCCCTTTGTGCCTGTGCCTGCACGCCCATGCAAAGGCACTTAACCTAGTAAATTGAGTCCATATCCCCGGCATTCGCCCTCCTCCTCCCCTCAGATTTCACTTGCAATGCTTTTTAATCCACTCTCACTCTATTTCACTCCTATTTCTCCTCTGACCCTTTTCTCTCTATCTTCCACTCTTGCTTGTGTGAAACGCTGTCCGTCCAAGCAAATTGTCATGATTATATCGAAAAAGGACACAGTGCTTTGTGCGGGCCCGTCCGGGGAGCCCCACTGGAGTCTAATCTAAACTAGATTTGGCCAATTCAGAAAGCTGCCGACAACTCCTGGCAGGCTGTCTCCTGCACCTGGCAGGCCCGGAATAACAGGAAGAGGGGGGGGGAAAATTCTGTTGTCAGGGATGTAATTGAAGCTGTTGCAGAGTTAGTTTTGTGCTTCTTCTTTTTTGTGCTTATTTTTTAACAGAGCAAGTAAAATCTGCATCACGTCTGTGTCATCACGTATTTAGGAGAGAACACATCTCCAGTAATGCATACCTTTAAGCCTAAATAACATTTAAATGGATGAGCTGGGAAAAGTGTCACACCCCTGTGGAGCTGTCATAAAGGGATAAATTAGCTACTGAGATCAAAATGTTTTTGTTTTTTTTGTGCTAGACGGTAACTATTTATTCTTCATGTGAAGTTGGGCATTTGAACTTGGGTGTCTATGGGCTTAAGTCACTTTCGGAAGCAGCCTCAAGTTCAGGATTTGCAGTTTTTGGCACTTTAGAATCTTTTTTTCAGCTCTTTTTTTAATTCTCTGAGAAAAAGATAAATGTTACAGACAAAAGCTCCAACAATAAAGAACTGACTAAAAATACATGCTCAGCTTTAATTGTGAATGTTCATGGTATTCTGGTGTAGATGCTGGGATTGATGTCATTATTCTTGTTCTCTTTTCCACCTACAGCCCAGCCCATCTACCTCGAGCCTCAGCTCCAACCATTCTGCCTCGCCCAACGTCACCAGCTCAGCCCCATCCAGTGCCAGAGGTGAGGCTGGCACTCGGCGACACCACTTATTCCACACAATGGGCTTTTAGCTGATATTTCAATCCGCACAGAGGAAGCAGGCAGAGGTTCAGCTGGACAGACTGAACCTTTGACCTTTCACTGACACAATGTCCTCCCAAACCACCGCAGCATCCTGTCTGGTGAGGTTTGGGAGGTTAGATGACGGCTAGGGATAAACGCAGATTAGGTTGACGGGGGGAAGAAAAGAGAACAATGAGAAGGGAGCGTTGAATGGAAAGTGCGAGACTGAAAAATAGAAGGAATACAAAATGAGCCCAGATTAAAAAAAAAAAAAATGAAATGAGCTGAGCTGAAAGAAATGCTGCTGAAAGAAACATGGAGCCAGTGAAAATGCAGGCGAGAGTAAGAGATCATTATAGCTGAGTATCCCTCTTGGACTTCAACACAATCTCCTGTCCAGGCCGGTGTCATCCAAGCCTCCTCTGCAGTGCATTTTGAATGTCTAATGCCTGCTCTTGCTCCCATCTCGATGTGTTCTGCTTGATCCCCATCATAAAAAGTAAGAATATATGAAGACGTTTATGGAAGCGTACACACTCCCCTTTGGCAAGGTGCTGACAGCGGCCGACGCCCTTATAAAAGTGCCCTCTGTCTACCCATAAAGCATGTTGAGAATTATTGCTGCTGTGGTGAGAGCCAACGATCAGCATCTCATACTCATATGATGGCCTTCCAAGTGCTGTAACATTCGCTAATGGATCAAGATCCATACAATAGCTAGAGCAGCGGAGGAGAGGTGCTGTGGGAAAAAAAAAAAAAGTACCAACATGTGTGTGGGGGCGGACTTTTGTGTTCATCTCCGTTGGCGTGTTACATATGTTACAGTGTTGAACTGTAGCACATGTCTCTGTAGTGATTGTCCAGCGTAACAGAGGAGGTGAGAGGGTGTGTGTGTGTGTGTGTGTGTGTGCTTGTGTAGGAGTGGCCAGGCCATTTATCATGTTGTGGAAGTAGTGAGGCTGAAAGAATGGTGGAGAGGCTTGAAGGGAGGGAGAGAGATTGGCCTTTCCTGACTGCCAGTATTTGTGGGTAATAGCCCTAACACCTTGCTCCCGTTTGGTCCCTTATGTGTTTGTGTATTTACTTGTGTGTGTATGTGTGTCTGTTACCGCTCTAATGTCTCACACCGTCCATTCCAGGATCGCCTCAGATGGCAGAGAAACACAAGCATTCCAGAGAAAATGCCTGTCTGTCTCCGCGAGAGAGACCGGTCAGTGCCATCTTCCCTAACCCCCTCGATCCTGCACAGGTTAGCACACACATTCATCTGCACATACAAATATGGAAATTGTGCCTTTTATAGAAATGGTGCATATGTCATAATATCACATGTTCGCTGTTAGAATGCATTTAAAGTGTTATATTCAATTTGCAGTGCACCTCAGTGACTGTGAACACGCGAGCATAGAGACGCCAGAGCCGTGAATTGTTTCCCCTTTGTATTACATTAAGGTGCCTACCTGTTAATTCAGAAAGTGTCAAATAATGAGGTTTGCATATTTATAAGTAAGCTGTGAGCACAGAAACACCACCTACCTGCTGTTTAAACCCTCTGTTTGTGAAGGGCAGTTAATCAGAAGAAAGTTGGCTTAAAGAAAGGGTGGGGCAGAGGGTGAACTGGGACGGTGCGCGTGTCCAGTATAAGATAAATGGGGAATATTGTGAGCTGTGAGCCATGCAAAGCTACTTGAGTAGATTCCAAGAATAAAAATGTGGAGCTGTAAAAGAGAACAATAGGTGCACTTGAGAGAGAAACGGTAGCAATAGAGCTGCAGGGAAGGTGATCAGGCCTTATGTCTGGAAGTGAAAGTTACTGTTTTTTGATGATGGTGCGAGCTGGCAACTGACTGCACAATGTTCATTTATTAGTAGTAAAAGCATTAACAAAAAAGAAGTTATTTTTATAAAGTCAACGGCGCAAGTTTTTTACATACATAAAAACATAAGGAGAGAACTAGGCTGCAGTGCCGATGATGGATTTCGGCAAGAGACATCCAGCCACCGAGCTTGAAATCCCGTTTCATGCGCCACTAACGGCGGGCAAAAGCTGAGGATTACAGTGGTGAGAAAACCGATAGCATAATCTACTGGAGCTTATATCACTCCACTCTTGAATTCTGGGTCGGTTTTCGGTTGAATTCAGTAACTGTGGTGCTGGTTTTCTATCCCAAATGCTGTTAAACACTGTAGGGTCGACCACTGCTACCAACTTCATAAACGGTACACTGACGTGAGTGTGCTCTTTTTTTTTTTTTTTTCTCTTAGGAGTTTAATGGATGAGGAAAAGTCATTTTCCTCTCAGCTGTGGCTCTTACAGATGGTCCTGTTACCATTAGTGGTGCTCACGGCCCAACTTGTCATCCAAGTGTGTGGCTGGCTGATTTTAACAAAAAGGCAAAACAAGAGGCGGGTCTATATTTGTCCAGCACTGCAGCCACTCATAAGGTGGATACTGGGGCAGAAAAGAAGGTCACCTTTGCAAAGTACAACATATTTCAGTGAGTGACTGTCAAAAAAAAGAAAAGGGCTTCTGGATGAGGGCACATGCCGTGAGGCCATTCGCAGCTGAGAAGTGCAGTTTTTCAGGAGCTGCTGATGTTACTCATGTTTTATTAAAGTCAAACAGTCCAGCTCTGCCTTATTTCTGTTAGGGGGGGGGGGGGAATCCTGTACAGCCAACTAATGTTATAACAATAACGAGAGCCGACAAGAACGCCATGATATTGCAGTTTCTTTTCTCGATGAAGGACAGACTGTAACACAATCACACACTCCATCTGCAGCGACAAAGCCGCGATAACAGAAAAATAATGTTTGTCTTTCAAGGCCATCCATCTCTTGCGGTCAGCGCCTGTCACTGCTCACCTGTTTTTCTCCCCCTGTTTGTGTTGAGTCATTTGAAGTGTGGAGGTATTGATGTTAGAGAGCCGAACAATTATTTCCAACCTGACAGCAATGAAAGACTCGCTATTAGCCGCTAATGGAATATTGATCATTAGAGACATTGATCACTTGTATCATTTACTGTAATTAGAGCAAGAGAGTACGAATAAGGGAGCTTATTTATACTTTTTTTTGGGGGGGGGGGGGGTGAAGGTTTGTGTCGTTTCTGTTAAATTTCTCAAACTCTTGTTGCTTTTAAGGCCGGCGATTGTGTTACAAATACAGTTCCGTGCAGCGTGTGTTAGACAGTAATTTGGGCAACTTCCTCTTTGTGCAGAGAGCTCCTGCTCATCAGATAGGTGATACCACTTTACCGAGGAGTGACCCCAACCTCTCAGCGCCTGATAAAGGTAAAAACACTTTGTTTAACATATTTTTATGTCCTTCAGTTGCGCTCGAAGCGTTCTCTGTTCTTCCAGGGAAACGATGCTATCTTGTGTAGTCGCTCTTTTGTATTAAACGTATTTATTGTTCTCTGAGTTTCTTATTGTCGATTCAGAGACGGTTTATTTCCGCTCCTGTGGTGGGCCTGAGATGCAAGATGCAGCAAAAAATGAAACACAACAGTAGCTGAAAAAACAAAATATTCTTTCCTCATAATTCCGTCCTTTCAAACTAATCTTAAAGTTCAGGCAAAGATGCTTCTGAGAGTAGTATAGAAATGACATTGACCTGCCACCAGGTTCCGTCCAATCGAAAAACAGTAAAAAAAAAAAAAAAACTGTCCTCACTATTTTGGGTTTTTTTTGGGAAACATCTCTGTGCTCTCTGAAATGTTGTGTGTTCTAAAATCTTGTTTATGTTTTACAAAATTTTTCTTGTCGCGTTCACACTTCAGGGCCGCCGTACGTTTCACCGCCGCACCGAGTTCCCAGCGTGTGCCCATTAAGCTCAAACCCTAACCACAGAAAAGGCAGTATTCACTGATGCGTATGCCACTGTACAGAGTGGCATTTTATCTGTCCAGACATGCAGTGTGTATGTATCACAGTTTGACCACAGATTGAGTGAAAGCTTTTTTTTTTTTTTCCCCCCACACAACTGCTTTTGGGAGCTCCTCGGGACACAAACACAATAACAAAACACATACACACCGACTGGATTACAGCTTCGCATCATCTGTCATCCTAAAAGAGTGGAAAAAAGGGCAGGTACTATTCCTACAATATTGATGGACATGTGTGACATTCCTGTGTGTGAGTGCATATGGATTAGTTCAGCCCACTCGTTGTCATTTAGCTCGGCACAGACAAAGGGAGACTCATATGTCTCGTATTTTCTGGGGAAAATATGCCCGCCATCCGAGCAGAGCGCTTACAGCCCCCATTATAATTTCAAAATACCTGAATCATTTGATTATAAAACGAGCGCACCCTTTACCCCTCGATCACTGCGGTTTCTCGCAGCAAAAAAGAACAGCTCTCAGAACAGCTGGCTAAATAATTACGGAGGACTGCAGAAAAGACACTTTAAAATAAAGAAGCGAGGATTGTGGATGCGGCGGCTTCCTCGTGACTCGCACACAAACGCGCACCTTTCCGTGAGATTCAGCTGTGATCTGTAAATAATGCAGCGAGAGGTGCACAATATGGTGACGAGACACCTTCGCACACATAACAGCGATGAAAGGTGTTAGAATTAACACGAAACCTGCGAGTGAACAAGTGGCAGTTACATTGGCTGTAAAACGTGATAGAACAATAATAATAATAAAGAAAAGGCTGCTCAGTAGCTGAGTCCAGACATCAGGCTAGCACAACTTTAGAAACTGTGACCTAAGTAATCACTCTCAGTGTGATGTCAATTATGGTGTCTGATTACTTTTTATTTTTACTGAAATGTCTGCGCTCCGAGACTAGAAGGAGCAACTTGAGAGCTAAAGATTTGATTGAATGTGACCTCTAAATCTCAGAACTAAACAGCGTCTGAGATGTCTAACAAAAAGCTATGGGAGGCTTTTAAAGAATATTTATGAGCTGCAAACTGAAAGTTTTGTGACTTCAACCATAAAAACCTGAAAGTCCCCCCTGATTTAAATTCTGCCTCTTTCCTCTTCAAGTTTGGCTGTTTGGGAACCCCTGGACGGCTTCCAGCGGGGCTCTGTTTTTTAAATCGAGCGAGGATGTTGTGGCCACTTGCTCTTGTGCATCTGTGATACGCGATGGATCCCCTCTAGTGTGTCAAAGCAGTCCTTCAATCTGAATTAAATTTTGAGGAAGAGAACAAAGTGCAGGGAGCCATATCTGGTGGTGGTGTGCATCGATTGAGTTCTTTCAATGCAAAGTTAGTGAATGATCTAACTCAAATGTTGGCATTCTGACCCCAGGCGACAAATTCATAGTGCAAAACTCTGAAAATGTTGGACAAGCAGACACAAGCACGCCCCTGGTTGTGTTTCTAAACTGAAGCTGCTTTTGGGCTTGGGCAACGGGGACTCTTCCATTGAAGATTTCTCTTTGGTGTCCGGGCCGAAGACATGATTTTTCAACATGAAGTTTGGGTCGGTTTGATCCAGGAGTTGCACAAGTTTGAGGTGCATGGTGTATTCACAAATGGGCACGTGCAAGCAGTCAGAAGGGGATCTAAAAATAACAGGATGCAGGAAGTGTTGTAGAAGCAGCTAAAGAAAACAAACCCTGAGATGCAGATCTGTTTAATTCAGGTAAAATTTGTGCTTTTTAGGGCTGAGGTTTCAGAGCTTTTTGATGGCAACTTGTGCAATCAGCACAATGAAATTGCACAGGACACACTATGAGTAGATTTCATCCTCCCAATCTGTTAAGAAAAGAAAAGAAAAAAAGAAATCGACTGATCGGGAAGACATAAACTGAAAACATGAAAAAAAAAATTACACTTAACAGAAACCACACACACAAGCCATTATTGTCAAAAGGCTAAAGGTAATTCACTCTGGCAGATTATATTGGAACAGAAGAGGACACCAGGCCAGAAAATAAATATGATGATTAATACTATTTTGGAGCTGCTTGGTAGCTTTTAAGCTCCTGAAGACTGAACACTAGAAGAGCAGCAATCAGAGTTAAAAACACATCTTTTATGGATAATTTTAGACCAATCAAAAACTCTGGGGAAAAAAAAAAAACTTGCCTAATCAGGACTGCTGTTGTGAACAAACAACCCGGCAAATGTCACGAGTCTCTGATGGAGGATTTGCTAAATCCTGAAGTATGTGGCATCGCATTTTTCCATCTCCCTTAGAAACCAGCGAGGAGAGAGTTCTGTCATGTGTAATAATCCAAACGGTTCTAATTTTGGCAGATGGAAGTCATGTTGCATCTGATCACTCATCACAGGCAGCTGGTTGAAAATTTCTGTTTTTAGAATCTTTAAAGGATTGAAATTGTCTCTGTGCTCTAAACTCAGGAAACACTTTACATTTAGTGTGAAACTAGTGCTGCAGTCATCTGATCATAGTCATCACGCCATCCATTTAAAATGTGCAACATTTCATGTGTGTTCTCATGCTGTCCTGTGCAACCCATACCCTGTCATGTGACGTGTGGTGTTTTTTGTGTACTCTAAAGTGAGGCTCGCTCCCAGTAGTTGGAGCCTAGACAGTGTCAAAGAGGGTATGCCAAACTCCTCTGACTCTGGTGGCAGATTGCTTTGCCCTCCTGTTCCTCCTAGGCCACCGTACTCAGGTAAAAAAAAAAAAGAAAAAAAATGCTGATTCAAGAAAATCCTCCAATGAAGAATGGTACTAATTTTCCAATCTGACTTTTGACACCTGGTGCTCACACCGCCTCTTCCCACTAAAGCATTTCCCATCTAAGGCAACGTTTCCTGGCTTTCAGCTCTTACAGTGACAGCAGCGTTCCCCCCACTAACCGGCATCAGCTGCTGATTTTTCCCACTACGAGATGTTTGGTTCAGCTGTGAACAAGTGTGGAAATCTCTGTGGACTTTGAGATAGCTGAAGTTAATGCCAATTAATATTCCAGTCAATTCCCAGTTTCTTGTTTTTTTTTTTTTTTTCTTCTTTCCTTTCAATCCCCTTGAGAAATGCATGTCATTACTTTTCAACAACAGTTTTTTTTTTTCCACCAACAGCTCAAACTCTCTTTTAGTTATTTACTTATTTAAAGAAGCAGCCGTGTTGACTTATTCCCTGGTGTTTCCTGATGTATTGCACTGCCCAGCAGCATAATAAGCAGATGGAGTCTTTTTTTTTTCTTCCTCCTCTTTTTCTGCCCTCTTTGCATAGTGCAGTAACAGCTGTTGGATGTAGAAACAGCTTAAGGCGGTCCAAAGGACCTGCAGCACATCAGCGCTTATTTGATTCATTGATGCTTTAAGCCACTGCCCCTCTTTGCTCCGAGTGTGTATGATTGCGTGACTCATGCTGTGTCATCCTTGTTAATGGAAGAAAATACTTCTCTAATTTGAATTTTACCTCTCTTTACTCTCTTTCATCTGGCAGGCTCCTCGGCTAAAAACATAAGGCCGCAATCCCCTGTCCCCACGTCCAGATCACCGCAAAAGGTTGGTTCTTGTTTGTTTTTTCTGGCTTTTTTTTCCCCCCTTTCCTTTGCTGAGACAGCCTGACCTTGCTTTAAGCGGGTCACACCCTTAACAACTAGCTAAAACACAGCTGAAGACTGGATCAGATTCTACTCTTTGACAGTCAGAGAGGAGCACAAACCTAACAACAGAGGCAGCCCACTATACAGCACACTTAACGGCCCAATCACACTAAAACACTTTAGTCCAAGGTTAAAAAAAAAAGACTTTATGCTCTCTAGAGTTTTCATAGTTGTAATTCATGGACTACAAACCCATTGGTTCACTGTAACAATAGGAGAAGTATGCTTATATGTGTCTCTTATTGGGATTGTCAGCCTCCCTCAGATGCTCCGCGCTTCAGTAAAGTCGGGCCTGTTTCGTCAATTTACAGTATTATTAAGGAAAAGAAATATACGGGGCTCAACTCTGAGCATTCAAGGTGCATTCCCAGCTTTGAGCTGTCCATCTGTGCCAGTTACCTCCTGGCATTCCACATAAATTAAGACTCCCATTTGAGAGTATCACATCAGGCACAAAATCAGGCATGCTTTTATTTCCATCCATCCATCCAGTTGCTTCCGCTGCATGCTTTTATTTCCCAGTGTTAAATTTTGTGCATTTTCCAGTAAATTAACTTTAAGTACTTTCTAAACAAACCTTGGAAAGGGTTTTATGTTTTATGTGATTCATTTTTGAGTTCTGAGAGGGAGACTCCCACAAATCCAGTTATCCAGTTGAATTAGTTTTTGGGTTTTTTTGGTAAATGTATTCTTGCACAATATTATGAGAAGGTGAAATGTGGCTGTAAGAAGTACAGTCACATGAATTTTTCAATATACAGTGCTTAATAAATGTATTAGACCGCCACCCAGTGTAAGGTTTATCCCACAGCTGCCCTAAATGAACAACATTGGTAATTAGTTTCTGTAATGGTTAATCCACCAGTATGAACAAGCTCTTTAATCAAAATTATATTTTTACTGCTAAAATGTAATTTATATTGTTCTCCATTAATTTTCAAATTTATTAAAAAAAAAAGCTGAAAAAATGGTAAAGCACATTATTTTTTGATTAAGATGCCAAAATTCCAGTTATTTAATTGCATTCCTGAACAGAAAAATTAGTTTTAGTGGTTTAAAGTTACACCTGATTAATTTCTCACTTCTCGGGGAAATCCAGTGTGCCGGCTCAAGTTTGGGTATAAGAACATGAATTCGGTTTGTTATTGACCTAATAAATAATGTAATTTTTATTTTTAAACAAGTTTTTGACAGATTTCTATATTATTTGTGTTTTTTGTTTTTTATGACAGGCGGTCTAAGAAATTTGTAAAGTGCTGTATTTAATAACTTTTAGTATTTTATTTGACAAGATTTAGAAAAACATCCAGAATTATTCATATGCTTTCTTAGTAATCAGCGGCCCATTTACTGAGAAAGAACCCTGTAGAAGAGAATAAAAAAGACTGGATTTTTTTTATAGGCGTGTGAGTTTTTTGGGGCATAACTGTATGTATGCAATAAGACCAGCTAAAAGAAAGTACCTGCGTCCATGCCTTTCAGTCCCAAAAGTGACACTTAGTAAATCCCAGCAGTAGCTTTTCAACACCAAAAGAGCTTTTTTCACTGGCGCAGACTGTTGGTAAATCTGTCCCTTAATCTGCTCACTGTAAACACCGACTGAGCCCAACTGGGAAAGACCCAATCCGACTGGGCTTCATCTGTCGGCAAGTCAAAATCGTACTCATAATCAGCCTGACAGACGTTAAGCGACAGCCTCGGGATCTTTTTCCTGTACTGGTGTCATCTAGCTAACCAGCTGCAGGGTCTTTATCCTGCTCTGTGTCAGCCATAAGACTGGGGACCTTTGCATTACTGTTCAGTGAAACCATTAACAGCTCCAGCGCTGCTGATTTGGTAGTTTTCATGTCACAGCTGTCCCAGAGTGGACAAAAAATGGTTCTGGCTTGAGGGCATACAGTGTGTTAAGTATATGTACACCTGGTAGAAGCCGACTGTCATCTTCGGTGTTAGAATTCAAGCTCTGGGAGGATGTCACACTGTGTGCTTGTTGGAAATATGCAAAACCAGATAGATGTATCTGTCAGTGAATTTAAATTTCAAAGCCTGAACCCTATTTGTTGCGTTTTTTTTCTCTTCCCTTTACTATTAATGTGATGAGACCTCTTTGTGCTGCACTCAGTGCTCCCCTTGGCGTCTTGACTGGAATGTTTTGAAATAAGTTTTTTTCATATCTCTGACCTGAAAGTATTTTTTTTTTATCTACAGATAAACTGATTACTCTCACTTTGTCTCTAAGCTCTGATTTATTAATGATCGTTTTAATACCAGTCTGCAAATACAGGAGAGGTTCGGGGAAGGTTAACTAAGCACTGAGTGAGCTCTTAATGAGGATAAAAAGTTGTTTTGAAACGCCGTCTAGTTTTCTGCTCGCTGCTATCTTATTTGTCACAAGCAAGCGTGCTGAGCTCGCAGCGTTGTCGCAGGTGTGATGTCTCCTCGCATGTGACAACTGCCATGAATGCAGTTGTTTGTGTGCGTGTTTCCCACCCCTTGTGTATGAAATAGAAAGAGAGAGAGCGAGACACTGGATCCCAAAGTGTGAGTGACAGCTTGGCACTCAGCATGCTCTGTCAATCAGATTTGTACGGGGCGAAGTGTGTTCCCACGTCTGTTTGCGCGCGCGCTCGACGTGGCGATAGAAGAGGCCCGGAGCGGCGTGCCGAGTGCCCGTCACAGCACAGCCTGAGATGGATCCTCCGTGGACCTCCAGCGGGCCCCATTATCTGGCACATGAGCGCACCCGTGCCAAACGCACACATCACTCCGTGCAGCCAGGGGCCTATTACCAGACCACAAACCCCGGGACGGCAGCGAACCCGCAGAAAACACATGGTGCAAGTCTGACAGGGCCGCACTTATTCATCTCCAGAGGTGGAAAACTGGGTCAGGAATTTAAAGTACTTGTCAGCACTGTATTAAATATACAGATTTTATCACGCTCGGACAAATGTGAAAAGGCTTGCGCAGTCGTGCATGTCAAATACATCTCTTTGTGCATGCCCCTGTGGCAGGAACAATGCAACCTTACTGATCAACTGTATACTCCACTAGATCCAATTATTTTCAGCAGATATAATGGCAGCGTGGTGTAATTGCTTAGAAAAACATTTTGATGAGCGATCGGATTTTTGTCGGAGGGAAGTGCAGCATATTGTGTTTTTTCGTCTCGGTGCACAGGGCCGGTTGATGGAGTGGAGAAACCTGGTCCTCTCATCCTGTTCACTGACTGCGTTTTTAAGGTTATTTATTGTTGGTGCGCAGCTGTGTCAGCACACATGTTTAAGGCAGCTTAACAGAGGAGGCCCGCCTCACGGTCACGCGACTCGTGAAAACAGAGACAGAAAATAGGCAAGACTGATATGATTCTCTGTCACTTAAGATTTTCCTGGTACATAGAAGTTATTGCATGGCGCTGATTATAAACATGAGAAAAATTAAAGAGCTTCTTTCCTGTTCTGCTCTGAATTAGCAGATTTAACAAAATCTAGAGATTCTCTCGTTTTCTGATTAGTTATAATTATCATTCATGCTCAGCATTAGGATGGAGATCCTCCAGAGTATCACAATATCATTTTTATGGCTCTGTTTTGTTTGTTTCTTCTTTCTCTTTTCTATTTGCCTCTCTGGTAACGCTCTCACTTCACGCCCACTAGTTCAAATGAAATTAAAAAGAAAAACATATATTTTGAGCCAAGACATTTAAAGTAGAAGCTACTTCAGCTGAACCACAACCTCACTTTGGTAAGTCTGACCACCTGGCAATCCGGCTCAAACCAGTCTACAACAAAAGACTGAAAACAGCACCAGTCAGAGTCAGAACCATTAACACCTGGACTGACAGTGCACAAACTAGCCTGCGGGGCTGCTTAGAG
>JAVDPK010000866.1:850840-870471 GCA_034780415.1 Cichlasoma orientale | reverse complement strand
AGTGTGCTGTCAAGATCTTTTTTTTTTTCTTCTTCTTCTTCTTCTTTTTTTTAAATGGGACCTGGAATTAAGAAACTCGGAGAAGCTCGGCTGAAAAGGGGTTTTTCTTTTAAATAAATAATTAACTTTACCCCCACAACTTAAATTAATCTTTAACCCACTGATGAGATGTAACTTTACAAAAGCACAGACAATAGCTTCTCGTCCACATTATGACCTGTACTGTTATTCTAAAGTCTTTATTTGACAGAGCAGTAATTGGAGCAGATTTCCACTGTCAGCAGTGACCTTAAAACGCACGAGGACTGATGTTGTGCTGGCAAAATATTTACAAACTAATCACTGTCAAATATTTGTACAGTTGACATCTACTTTCTGTTTAATTAAAAAGAGGACGTGAGCGGACTTCTCAGCACAACCGCAATCCGTGGCGGCGCAGATTTTAGTGTTTTGTAAAAGCGGAGACATTTCTGGCTTAAAATATTAATAAATTCAATCCTGTGCAAATTATTATTATTATTTTGGTGGGGTGGGGGGTGGAGGTGGGAGTGGGTAGCTTTGGTATTGTTTGGATATGTTTCATTTTTTGTATGGTTGATTTACTTTTTGATTTGTTGTGGAAACTTTTTGAGATTAAATATTCACATTAATCAGTACTTGAGAACCTGTAAATGAAATGATGAGATTAATGTAAGTATGCCAAATATAAAATTTGTGTATTACAATTAATGTAAATATTGTGTTTTTAACAAAATGTAGCTATAACAATTTACAGCTTTGAATGTAATGTTGAAGCAGCAAATTATTATTATAAATGTTCAAACTTTTATGGTTTTGTGAGTGTAGAAAAACCGAGGTCATGCATAATGACTCCTAACTCATTTACAAGTTCAATAAACTGCCCTATGTCATACAAACGATTGACTGATAGATTTCTACATTATGAAACCCTGTGGATATCTGATATCGTTATCAGTACTGTGCAAAAGACTGTAAGTCTGTTACCTTTCGGTGGGTGTGGGAGAGCCACAAAGGCAGGACACTTCTGCAAAGACCTGAGTTGATTTACCACGAGTGATGAATCTGCCTCTTTAGTGTTTGTGGATAAGAGGCAGGCCCGGGAGCATGTGCCTGCTTCTTGAAGGGACAGTCTATTAGCTGGACACAGCTTTGGTTTGTGCAGATAAGTGTAAACATTTCACATCACTGCACTTTTTGTGTGAAACCGCAAACTGTAAATAAAAGAAGTGGCTCGGGGGGGGGGGGGGGGTCTGGGAGGAAAGACAGCTGCCAAAAGAGGTTAGAGTCAGTTCCACGTTTGGTGATGCTACAGCAGCAAGTCTGCTGTGAAATCATATTTTGTATCTTTGCTTCTTATTTCCAGCAACTTTAGTACAACAAAGATTAGCACGGCATTTTTAGGTATTTAAAATTAAAGGACAAAGTAAGTCGTAATTTGGTTTAGTAAATCAGGGCTGCCTGACTGGAAGTGATCAGCATTTATTTTAACAAGAAATTCACAGCAGCGGTTACAAGCAGGTTCCTCGTGATTACATAACACTTTTTTTCCCCCCCAGTAAACCCTTTGGCTTGCCATCGAACAGCACAGGTGTTGCTCAGCATGTGTAATGCCATCACCCTGAAGTCAGAGCAGCTACGTGGAATTCACTGTGACATGTCCAAAAACCGTATGTAGCCCAAGGAGTCGTACTGCCACACTCTGGCTCGCTGCTCAAGCGGAAAGCAGAAGATAGGAGGCTCTAAGTGGAGTCTTGCATACAACGCATTCAGTAACTACCATAAACTACCATGTCATACAAATGATAGATAGATTTTGATGTTATGAGATCCTGAGGGTGTCGGATGTAACTGCTACCTTTTGTTGGGTGCAAGAGATTCAACACTGGTCTGCGTGTTGCCTCACAGCAAGAAGGTTCTGGGTTTGAATCCGCTGGCTCTTTCCGTGTGGTGTTTGCATGTTGTTCCTGGGTGGATTCCCCCTGCAGTACTCTGCCTTCCTCCCACAGTCCACAGAGGCATTCACGTTAGTTTAACTGGTAATTCCAAATTGGCTGTAGGTGTGAGTGGTTGTCTGTTTCTCTGTGTTGGACCCGGTGACCTGTCAAGGCTGTTTCCTGCCTGTCACTCTATGACAGCTGTGATAGGCCTCCCTCCACTGCAACCCTGAATCGGTTAAGCAGAAGAAGAGGCAAAGACGGACGTCTGTTGCTGCAAAGGCCTGAGTCGATTTACCACAAGTGATGGATCTGCCTCTTTAGTGTTTGTCGATAGGATGCGAGCCTGAGATCATGTTGCTGCTTCTGGCTAGGAAAGTATTAGCTGGACACAGCACACCTGTACAGTACTGCACACTGCAAGTGTACCTGAACCTACCCCAATCTTAACCTAAACATCACACTGAAAACATACCTTTACCTTAAAATCTATTCTGTGTACAGGCTCGCAATTGCTGAATTACTATTATTTACTATTACTACTGAACACCTCTAAGACGAATAAAATTATAGTAGATTTCATCAGAAACAAGGACACTGGACAAACTAGTGAGGAAAGCTGGTTCTGTAATTGGAGCCAGATTGGACACAATGGGAGAGGGTGTGGAAAAACGCACACTAAAGATGTTAGAAGCCATCCTGAACAACTCTGATCACCCACTTTATAACATCTTTATGGAACAAAGCAAAAAAAAAAAAAACAGTATTGGAAGACTCCTCTCTGCGCTGTAAAACAGAGATACAGAAAATCATTTGTACCCACAGCCAGCAGGCTTTTCAGTTCTCATACAAATAGCAGATGAGTTATGACAGACATGAATTTCCCTCTGGGATCAATAAAGTTATTTTTATTTTGGGCTTTATATACCCTCAAAAATCACTGTAAAACCTCGTGTACACGGCTCCTCTGATGTTTGCCCAGGTACTGCGTTTCATACACCAGCCCCACAATAACCAATATTACTGGATTAACTCATTTAGAAACAATTGTAGTTTGGTGAGATGAAAAATCTTAGTTTCAAACTTGGAAGATGTGAGGTTCAGACTGACTTCAGATTGCAGTTAATGCACCCCTCTCTGTGGCACCCTTTCAGAGGCTGCTGAAGAATGTTCTCACCCCATAATCAGCACAGCAGTTGTTGCTTGATGGAACCGAGTTGCTCGACCGAGGGACCTTGAACACTTGCAAGCCCCTCTCTCGTTCACATATGAGCATACTGTGCGTGCGGCGTGGTGACTGGGAAATGTTCACACTTCCACCTGTCAACACTCATCATAATTGTTGGTGGTTGGCTCTAATTTGACAATTATTATGTCAGGAGTGAAATTCCAGCTAATCGCAGAGTCTCCTCGCAACACAGGGCGCGTAGTACAGGAATGGGGAGAGACGTGCCTCCGCTATTCAGCGAGCCTGGGAGAATTGTTGTCGGTTACAAACCTCCACGGGCTTGTCAATCTGCTCATTATTGAGAGAAGAGCTGCCTTTTGCTTGTAGGAGAGGCAAACAAAGCCCGTCCTGGCTTAAAGGACAGGAGAGCGTTAAGTAGGCGACAAATTTCCGCTGATCCCAGACACTGACATTTTGCATGGGCACAGATATCTTCCTTACAACAAAAGGAAGCATAGCTGGAAGGCACAGAGCTGTAATAGCATGTAAATATTATGAACCTGCAGAGCTCCTTGTAATTGTAAAGATGTTCAACACCTTTCTAAGAGATGCAGCGTTCATTATATCCAGAATGAGGTTTTTGCTGCTGTTTAGCCCTATTATACAAGCACTAAGCATCCTCCGTTTATAGCATTCATGGGTTATGATACATAATTATCAGGGGAAAGGCAGTGCTAGGTATTAATTTAAAATTGCCTGGAGCGAATTTTGGAGAACACACAGCCGCAGAGAAACCCAAGGTATTTGTCTCGCTCTGCAAATCTCTCCAGGGAGAGGGGGAAGCTGGAGGAGCTCTGCAGGGAGCAAAGAACCTCCATCTCAGAGGCAACACTGAAGGGAAGTTTCAAAGAGAAGCTCGCAAGAATAGATGGCGTGTTTTATCTTTCTGCTCCACTCCTATATCTGCTGTGTTGTGTTCGGCAGCTTACGGGGGATTTTCACCTGACAGATTCAAATACTCCAGGTTGTTTTTAATGGCAAGATGAGTGAAGTTTAATTTTTTTTCAACTTGTGCTGTCCTCCTCGGAAGACTATTGCCTCAGTTGAAGGGGGAGTTGACTGGTAGTTTCAAATGCTTTGAATGCTACAGAGGAGTGCGAGACGAAAAGAGATCAGGGAAATGCAGGTGTGTGTGTATAAGAGAGAGATTGTGTGTTCTTGCAAGAGACACACTGTATACAGTATATTCGGCAGATTTGCGCAGTGGTTTTCTAAAACTACTGCAGGAAGGTGTGGTGCAGAGTTTAACATTTTAATAAGAGGGAAATTACTATAATACACTTCAGTTTTGTCACTTAGTAGCTGCTTTAACTTGTCTCCAAAGTATTCTACTACATACAGGCACCTGTGATACTAACACCTGAAGGTGGCATCTAAAACATCACCATCACCTTTTGTTAATCACCACTGACAAAAAAAGAAAATGAAAAAACTAAAGCATTGCTAACCTGTTACTAAGTACCATAGACTGTATATAAAAGATGGAAGCAGCTTCCGGGTTTGGAAACTGCAACCCAGTGATTACCAGTGTGGGCCCCCTGGTGGGGTGTGAAGGTACTGCAGGTGGGCCACAGAAAGAACAGGAATTTAGTTATATAAATGTATTTTTTGTCTAAAAAGTGAATTAAAACTGGTAATAGGAGTATAAATAAAATTTCTCTTGTATTTTGATTAGATTTTAGATTGGGTGGGCTCTATGGGATTTTCTGATTTTTAAGTGGACCGCAGCACTCCTGACGGAGTAGCCTATTTGTAAGCGCTTTAAACATGTATTATTTCCACTGGACAGCAGGGGGCGATACCTATAGTTCCAAAAAGAAGTCAAGTTGCATCAAGAGGCAACATCCAGGACTAAAAATGAAAGTCAATGTGCAAGTGCCATAAACTGCGGTTCCTCTCATAGCCACTTGAGTCAATCACCATAAACAGTTAATCAATATTTACAGCAGTGAAGACAGTTTTGGCCCCTGATAATTCCTACCTTTAGCAACTCCACAGGTATAACACATCCTGGAGCTACACAAACTTAAAACAAGGGGCTTGGGTGTTTTGATTGACAGGTATGTCCACACAGGCAGCTGCTCAGTCTGCCAGGACTCACTGACCTGGATCTTTTCCCCTATCTTCGCAAGACCAGGAGAATTTTTGAAATACATGTGAGGTGAAAGATGAGCTGACACAAATTCCGTGACTCCAGTAAAAACACAAAAGCTTCCAGACCCGAGGGGTATACTGCAAAGCTAGTTCAAGATAGTCAGGCTTTTCTTGCATTATCTGGCTTCACAGAGCCTAAAACCTCAGTTGGACATACAGTGCTGTGCAAAAGTCTCAAGCCACCCCTCACTTCTTCATATTTAGAAGGCATGTCAAAAAAAAAAAGAAAAAAGAAAAGAAATGGACCTGACAGATACATCTGCCTTTGGAAGAGTTTTGGAATGCCCTTCGAGAAGCCTGGAAAAATAAGGAAATGAGGGTTGGCTGAAGACTTTTGCACAGTGCAGCGACTAGTATCATGGTTATCATTTTTCTTTGTTAACCTGGGCTTTTTGCTCCAGGCTCTCAGCGTGCTCACATTTTAAAAAAAAGGGCATTTCAGGGTTCTAGCCAGAAAAAAATTTCAGCCCAGCACATTTAGCGGTGGGGTGGGGGGGTTGGTAGTAGTAGCAATATCAAACTAATGCTGATTAGTTTGCTAATTCCACATCTAATTGAGTGATGGTGAACAGTTAGCCTGAATTTGACTTCTGCCTCGGGTCTTTCACCTCTAAAGCCTAATCACAATCATTGCAGGCTGCATCGACCTGACGTGTAGAAAAATTTCTCGACAGTAGTACGTCGTATGTTACAGCGTAGGGTTTGGAGGGGATTTCCGGTTACATAGTAGAACCAGTACAGAACTCTAATTCAGGCCTTATTAGATTGAGAGATAATTCTTTTTGCATATAAACCAAAATAGTTACATTTACATATCATCCATTCAGCGTGTCCCAGAGCGCCATTCCCTTCCACTAATGGGTTTGCAGAAATCACATAAACATTTACCATTATAATCCAGATGTTTTATTGATCCAATCAGCTAACAGCACTTCCTATGTTGTCAGCAGGACATGGCCTCTCACAGCTCCTGGGATTCAACGTATAATTGGAAGCCAGAAATAGTCCTTTAAGTGCCCCTTTTCCTCTTCTTCCACATCATGCTGGTCATCATTTTGCTTTCTGTAGCCCTGCGAAATCAAGCGTAAACAGGACGGTCGCAAGATCGCGCACATTGTGAACAAAACTGGACGTGCCCGGCGGTAGATTGCAAATTGCTGTGAAAGAATACTATAGTGCAGCGATCTAGTGAGAGAAAACAAATTGGAGTCTGGTATCAGCGACGGGGTGGAGTGTGGGCTCACTTTTGCTCACTCCCGGCGCAAAACAATCTGAGAATCTCAGCAGGGCGCAGTGCCGGGCGATCAACCGCTGGCTAGAACCTTACATTTGACACGTCACTGGACTCTTTTTCTGCATAAAATGGATCAATTGAGCAGCGGTTACTTCAGTCAGAGATATTATTAGAGGAACGGGTGATACAGATTTATAAAGAATATAAAAAAATATAACAGTAAAATGCAACGCTGACTGCCTTACAGTCTCAGTGGAAAACTCTGAATGGTGCTGCAAATAATACAAGAGAGTAGGCCTAATGCTGCTGGTGATTTGATCATCACAAGCACACGGAGCAGTAAAATAAATACATTTATATGTTAATATTACCGTGCAAATCTATATCACACTTACAGGACAGTGTAAATAAAAGAATTAGTGGAAACATGGCACTCTCAGAGCATAACCTGCTCCCTGCCAGGTTATATGTTCAGCATAAGTTACCATGGTGACCCAGCCACCCACTGCCATCGTCATATTCTTTTTTTAAGTTTCTACCCTTTTTGATGCGGCACACTTATTGCATCTGTGATGTATTTAAGCCTGGATTCAGCATTTGGCTTGTTGTGCATTGAAACAGCTCCTGTTGAATGAACAGAGGAATCTTCGGGATGCTTGAAACAAATGAAAGCCCTGAAAAAATGTGAGTGCAGGACTTTCCAAGTTTTGAGGTTAAAAGTTACTTGAAAACATGAATCACTAAAAGCGAGTGTTTGATCCAGCAGAAGCCTTTGCTCCTTACAAAGGAGCAGAGCTGCAATCCTCAAATTTCAAGTTTAAAGCGAGAGAGATGTGAAAGTATTTCATCCCAAAATATTTGAAATTATTTAGCTTTTTTTTTTTTAACTCCACTTACTCCTGTGCTTGCTAGTTCTTGAGACTCTTTTATCCACACAACTCCACTCCACTCATTATCATACGCCCGTATCCTTTCCAATGAGTCATCCTCCAAAGGTCAGCACATGGCGACCCTGTTTACCGAGCTTTTGTGCCTGCCAAGGGTTCTCGATCCTTGCTTCCTCTCCAGCCCACGTGGTTCAGTAGTCTGCACGGCAGGGCCAGAGGGCAGCTGCATCAAAGCTTGCATCAGGCCAGCCATGTTAAAAGGTACTCTTTTGCCCTTATCCAACCTCTCGCTGTCACCTGCACTCACTCTCTGTGGGGTGTATATTAAATTAAATGTTAGGCTCTTTTCTTCTCCCATCTCTTGGGCGATCGTCTTAGTTCTGCCTGGCTAGTTCGGCCGTGAAGCGGCCTTTCTTGTTTCTCCTACACACATGAATAAACATGAGGTCAGGTGAGCTTTTGAAGCATTGTCTCCTTAAGGGTTTGCTGCTGAGTTGAAAACCAGCTCAGGGGTTAATGTCAGGGCAGGAAGGACGACACACAAGTGAGAAGAAAGTCTCCCTGCTCTAGTCTAGGGCACAATTTTGAAACATGACACGAGGTTGACCTAATTATGAAGATATCTTGGTGATTTATTGCACAATAAATACCTGCCAGTGATTGCTAGTGATGATTCTCAATATTGGTTTATTATGTCTTAATTAAGATTGCTTGTGTTAATCAAGTGAAGAGGTATTTAATTGAACAAGTTTTGTAATAGGAGCAAGGTATGCCCCAAACAAAGCTGAAGCCTCTAAAGAACCCACATGCCGCTACCACCGTCTGTTGTGCAGCTACCTCGCTGCTCATTTAAACATGACGGTCATTCGTCTTGGGGCACTTTGCTTATGTTGATGTTAAAACCAGGCCAATTAAGAAGCATTCAGCTACCTTGGCTGCTTTGTTTAGTTTGATCCCCCATTTCTTTAAAGAGCTATCAGGAAATAAAACCAGTGTTTATTGAGTAGGCTACTATGAAACATGTCAACATAATCTACTAAGGTTTTTTCAACATGTGGCTTGGAAAAAGATCTGTCCCATAGATTATTTTATCAAAGTTTGACGAAGTTTCTGGGTCTGAAAAGTAACATTTTGATGGACATGCCATGAACCCGCATTCTGTCAAATCCCCCTCATGATTTATGACCTCAGTACATATTTTTCCAATGAAACTTTTGTCTCAATTGCGAGTTTCACATCTTATTTTATATTGTTTTATATTATTGGTCCTCTTTAGAGTATTATGCACAATGTAGCAGGATATGCTGCCTTGCTAACCAAGCTAGTGCTAGCATTCACTGATCAGCACTGAATTATTGTCAAAATATGTTCGCATCCAATTTAAAAACCAAAGCAATGCAGTAGTGGCAAAAATGCTGAAGTAAAGTAAAACATTAGTCCCTAAACCAGTGATTTGTGTCACAGTGGCTACAAACACTGTTACACTGCTACAGTTAGGCTTATAATTTGTTGGACAAAGACACATTTTTATGGTTGCACCTCTGTACACCACCACAGTGCACCAGCTCAGCAACACAAAAACGCTTGAAAATAAAACGGTTGATGACAGAATTATTTAGATTCAACCAAATGCTGCGTAACTGATCAGACAACACTTCACAGTGCTAAAGGATAATGACCCAAAGTATACTGCAAAGAAATGCCAAGTTAGTCACTTGATCTCAACCCAGTAGGGCATGCTTTTCAAATACAAAACTGAATGCAGAAAGACCCGCCGCCAAGCAGCAACTGAAGGTGGCTGCAGTAAAGGCCTAGGAAAGCATCTCAATGGAGGAAAGGCAGCATTTGGTGATGTCCATGGACCATAGACTTCAGGAAGTCATTGACCGCAAAGGATTTTCAGTTTTCAAAACACTATATAAAAATGGCTGTAATTCCTAAATAGTTGATGCAATACTTTGTTTGAACCTCTTGAATTAAAGCTGAAAGTCTGCACTTCAATCACATCTTGATTGTTTGATGTAAAATCCACTGTGGTGTCTTTGTCCATAAACTATAGACTTAACAGTCTCTGTTATGGCCACACCCTGCTTTCAGAGAAGTGTTTAGGTGCTGGCGACATCTTTTACATCAATGCTAGCTAAACTGGGTGTCATTTTTGGACAAGCCATCAATAACTTTGGGAAAATTTGCTCATGGTGTAATCCTCCATATTTGAGTCTGAAGATCAAAGTGGAGCTTTGACAGAGGGAGAAGGTAGCAGGGCCACAATAATTTGAGTCTATAGGTCAGACTCAGAAGCCCAAGTCTTGCAGTGTACATTCTGTAGAAGCCACTAGACCATTAATAAACTATTACAACAGCAGTTTAAAATACAGTGTGTGGGTACCATTCAGTAAAATTCAACTTTTACATGAACTTGCATCAGCAGTATACGCGCACTTGAATCAAAGTTTGGCATCATCTGCTAACAGTAGCTGGGAGCGGCAGCAGCTGCTTGCTTCTCTCTCAAATTTACAAAGTGGTTACAACTTCTCTGCGATTTTAACAAAAGCAGCCAGTTGGCTGCTACAAAGAAAAGCTGATTTTTTTTTTCTGCGTCTTTCTGCAAACTTTTCATTTTGCTGCTTGTTTTCAACTGCCCTGAAATTGTCAGTGATGTTTCAGAAAACAACACTGTCAGTATTTGGTGCCCGTGGTCGGTGATAAACGTGGGCTGGCAGCAGGGGGTAAGCCATGGGAAGGATAATACACTGCTTGAGCACGCATGGTTTGATTCCTCTAGGAGAATGACTTTACTGGACTATTACCGCTTCAGCTCGACAGCACTGAATTGTTCTTTTGTTCTGTCAGTGGAGCTCTGAGGGGTTTCTCACAATGAATTCCTATTGATTTTTCTGGTCATGTCATCAAATTGTGTGTGGCTTGAATCGTGACTACTGTTTTCTCATCTGCTCCCTGAGGTTCTTCTCCTCTATTAACTTTTTATCCTATTTGGTTCGGGCAAAACTACACAAAAGACAAGCAGAGTGAACACTAGGGTGAAACAGGGAAATGGAAGTAAAAACAATGAGCAGACCTGCTGTGTAAGTCACTTGTCAAATGAAGTTCCAGGAAATTCGGTGAATGTTGATCCGCAACCTTTTTTTTTTTTCTTCTTCTTCAATGTTGTGAAGATTAGAGCAGAAAATCGCTTCACGGTGGCTCTTCAGTGTAGCTGTTTAAGAGCTGCAGCTCTCTGTGTGTACATGAAGGTTAGTGAATGGATGCTAAATGAAAATTATAATGATTAAATTATTTTTTACTCCTTAAAGATACATTAAGCAGAAATCTACAAAACATGGAATTAAAAAAATGTATGTGCCCCCACCTCTTGCCCCTTGGCAGCTGGGACAGGCCTCCAGCCCCACCGTAACTTTAAAATGGGATAAGTGGAAGAAAATGTAGGGATGGTAAGGTTGGTTAACAAGGTCTATCCATAGATTTTACGGGTACATTGGAGAGCTCCTAATTAGTATTCAGTGGCATAATCTTTAAAATGTCCAAATATTAATCCTCAAAGCTGGAGCAGATTTGATGTAAGGTCTCTTAGTATCATTAACTGCACAGCAAGCCATCGATTAGTGTGTAATTCCAACAATTCCAACAAATTGACACATTCTCATAAACGCAGAAGTAATCCATTAAAAATACACAGAAGCGGCGCTGGTTTGTGGAAGCCACCGTGTTGCCCCTTCATCTTGAATGGCCGAGATGGACATCGGCGTTCCGCCTAATCACGTTTTATGTATGTGGGTAGAGTTACTTTTATTTTAAAGGGATCACAAATAGCTCTTTCAAACTTTGTACATGTATATTTTCATTATCTCTTTCTCACTACAATGTTAGACTCACTTCAAATAAGATTTCACCAACGCCAGCTAACAGCAGCAAAAACAGCAGCTAACAGCAGCAAAAACAGCACGGCTTACTGACAGGAAAGTTTAGGATATCCTGTCATTGGTCAGACGTGAGCTTCACTGACACATCGACTCGTATGAGACTCCTTTTGCAAAGTTTACAGCCTTCTCCAGAGTAAATAGACGTGGACACCCAGCATACTGTCAGCTGAGGTAAAAAGAATGACAGGCTACACCCACTACAGATGAACGGCGGCTGAAATTGTTTTCCTTAGAGTAGCCACCATAGCTAAGATCATGCACTTGAATTGGGAGAGGTAAGAAAACAGAACTCAGTTGACTGCAGTTTGCAATCTACTGTCATCTAGTGGTGAGATTTTACACACTGTACCTTTACTGCAGACTTCAAGGCCTATCAGAATTAAAATTTTAAATGGTAAGTTACAAAAAACTTGTTGTATGAAGTATAAAAAGCTCGAGTGCCCAAATGTGGCTTCTGGGGAAGTGGTTTCAGACTCAAGGATACTACAGAATACTGAATGTTTAACAGAAGGGGAGCATTATTGCAGCTGATCCTTGGACCATGACATACCAGGCTTTAAACATTTATTCCTGCTGTAAAGTTGGGGGATTTCTCTTGGTTATGGAGTGAGCGTTGAGTGACCTTTCTTTGAGCTGGTTATTGTGGATTCTTCTGTCCAGTGATGCTAAAACCGTGTCACCATAATGAGCCTTACTGCAAGTCTCACATGTGCCCAGAAGGTCTTGAAGTCTCAGTTCAAAACACCACACAGTTTGCTTTGGTGCCTCCAAATTCAATGTAGGAAAAAAAAAAAAAAGCTGTTGCTCAGGGGGTTAGTTGTTTGCAGTGCAGCTGCTTCAACACTACGCCTCCACTCTACACAATGAAACTGGCTGCTCCAGACGTGAGAGCAATGTGTAGGTGGTAAATATACGTGCACAGAGAGCTGGTCTCCTAATATAAAAACAGACCAGTCTCCTGTTTATATATTCTACCTTTGGCATGCATATCCATTTTACACAAGATTTACACAGCCAGGACGGATATTCATTAATGCTAACAAATTGCAACTTTCATTGGAAACTAGAGTCAAACTATGTACTGTATTAATATTGCTGTATTGCATTATAGCATGTCATAGAAAGTATATTCCTTAAACACAAGGAAATATGAAATGATGCATAGGATTTAAAATACATTTTTATTAGTATAAAGTACAACACATTACATAGCCATCCATATCCATCTTCTAAAACCTCTCTTTTAGTCAATTATCATAAATAATTATCATACCTCCATCTTCAAGAAATTCTGGACGTCTCTTTTTCTCAAGCAACTTCAGTAACCATCTGTGGGTGCCGTACGCTTTGATAGAGAAGTTCAGCACACTATAATATGCACACCGTGCTTCTAGTCTCTCGCTCACTCTGCGTGATAGTTCAGCCATCTGTTAATGTGCTGCAGTCTTAATTATGCCCTCATCACACTAAGTCAATCAGAGGTGTGCCTGAGCCAACTGTAACACACCTAGCACGGCCTTTACCAATCAATAAAGTATCCTCGCGGGGCCGCTGTAGCTCTCACCAGCTCAGTGGCTCTCAGTCAGTCAGTCTCAGCAGAATGGTTGGGAATCTTGCCATGTTTTTTGCTGGAGGTGCTTTAAAAGGCATGTTTGTACACATTGTATCTGAAGGCCAAATGTACACTTTGTGCGTTTCTGCATGGTAACACCTCTTTCCAAACCTGTCATGCAGCTCAGAATAGCTGTCTGATGGTTCACTGGTTTCATGGTCAGTCATCCACCACTCGCTGTACCACACTGCCTAAATGCATGCAAGCAATTTTCCTTGACTACTGTGGTTTCATAAAGTGATGTACCATATGCTCTGGCTTTCTTCTGTAAATTTGTATAGATGGTTGAGACACTTCCAAGGCCTTTAGCTTGGTAACAGTAGTATTGAACAGTACTGACAGGCAGAGGATTCAGATGTTGACAGCGAGCAGTGGTGAGAGTGAACAACAGTGACCTACGTGGGCTGTCTGGTCCAGCAAAATAACGTCTTCATGCTGTGAACTTTAACACAGATTAACATGAGGTTATTTCAAAAAAGGTCAAAGTTTAGTTCAACATTAATATCCATAAAACTGCAGACAAAACAAACTGTATTTCTCTGGACATGCTGCTCCTGAGCTGCAATACAAAGGGAACAGTCTTACCAGAAAAAAGGGCTGTTCTTTTACTGATTTACACCTTTTTAAATGTGCATCTTCTTTAATGATTTCCATTTTTGTCTGTCGAAGAAACAATAAGTGAAGTTGATGCATTCTTTAACCCAGCTGTAATCCTCTTCTCACCTTTAGGAGCATGAAGTTTGGATGGTTTGGATAAGATGATGTAAGAAAAGCAGCTCTAATAGCCCAGTGGTGCAATGGTGCATTTATGTGCAGTACACCTATGGCTGTACTGTACCAGGCTACCTGGAGGTTCTGTTACCATGTAGGTGTAAACATAGTACAAAGCGGTTACTGGCTCATTCCATCAGTTTTATGGAGCCCATTATGCTCTTTTTTTTTTTTTCTTTTTTTTTTTGGCCACAGCAGCTTTTATCGGCAGTGTAGAGGGACAGGAAAGGGGGGAAAGATACGGGGGAAGACACGGGGCACCATTACGCTCTTTTTAAAGTTACCTTGCCACTGATGTAATTTGTTAATGAGCTGAATACACTGGATTCTGATCACTGCTTCTGAAAATTCTACCCTTTGTAGTTCCTCAGTGCATCATTTCACTCAACCATTAACATTCAGCCGACCTTATTCCATATCATTCCTTGGTTCAAAAGTTCACATGAAGAGCCGTCTGTGTACCTAGCATTACTCCTCTTCCCAGTCTGCTGTCTCTCCCTCAGTGGTCTATCAGGGCTCCATCAGAAGCTTGGCTCTAATCTGCCGACTCAGGGGTGTGTTTCCTGCATCGGGGCTGTGGCCCAATCCATCTGTCTTCATCAGTGAGCCGGGGCGGCTGTGGGCTTGGGCCAGCAGGACCCCGCTAAGCACCAGCTGCTAGCTGCCTTTTACACTGATTCCCACCAAGTGGGACATATTTACAGTACAGCAAGCTGCCTGGTAAGATTGGAGGACCTCTCAGCTCTTAGCTCCTGGATTTTTCTTTTTTTTTTTTCTCTTGTGGCTTCATTCTGGTTACCTATTATTCCCTTCAGTTTTCCACACCTCCACAGCCCATGCATCCTCTACCTTTAAATCCATCTCTGTCATTCTGCCATTTACATCCATCCACATCTTTCATATTGGTCTAAAGTTATTATTATAGATAAAGGTCTCTAAAGTCTACTGCACTGTTTTCCTGCAATAAAACTGATTTTCCTTTTCATTATTAATAGGGTAGTTGATCTTTCGCATAATTGCAGAATTTTGACCACAAATTATCAGCGCCCATGTTTTAAAATGAAAAGAGAAAAGAAATATGAAGCATCATGAGGGGTTGTCTAGCCCTTTTTAAGACTCTTAACAAGGTAATCGTTGGAGTTTTTTTTGTCTGAAACAAAACATAAAAACACAAAAAAAATGGGCTCAAGTATTGCTCATAGTTTTATGAACTATTTGCTTATAGAAGCAATGAAAAGCTCAGTGTCGGCATCAGGGGGAAGTGACCCTTTAAAGTTGGTTTGAAAGGGCTGCTGCTAAACATGGTAAGACGCTAAGCAAATTATCTCGCTTATAAACACCAGGCTGGCCTTTAGCTCCTATTGAATAAGGCCGTGGGCTCTGAACAATGAGACTGCGTTAAGCAAACTCTGGGGCCATTGGTCCTTCCTATGGAAATCAATTTCGGTCTAAATGGCAATGAGATTAGCACAGAACTGATTTGATTCTCTGATTTCCTTTCTTCCTAAATACAAGATCCCCTTTCCAATTTAGATGCCCTCGAGCATTGTCATGTGTCATCTTGCGGTAATCGTTCTTGAAAGCACTGTAGCCATTTATTTATTTATTTTTTCAATAATTTTAGCCAAGCGGGAGGCTCTAGCATTAGCAGTATTGGTCTGTTCTTCAGTGTGTCTACCATTTTAGAAAGACTGAAAAATAAGAAAACATCTGGATGCATTGCCTTGACTTTGTTTTCTGCCAGCGAGCCTGCAAAAATAGGCATTTCACACACAAATGTGTTAGCTTGTCACTGCGAAATTCTTATTTAGCTTAGAGCAACAGCAGTCTCGTGCATGCTCTCGTAGCGAGTTGGATTCTGCCGTCACATGTGACATTTTACATTTTAATGTACCTGGTGAAGACAGTGTCTCTTCTAGTATCTATGCATTGGTGCTAAAGTTTAAAAAAAAAAAAGAAACCATACCTGCTGAAATTCATTAATTTGCTGCTCCGGTCTTGATGTTTTCAGCAGCAGCGGGTGAGGGTAAAGCACTCAGGAGCTGGCAGTTGTGCTACAATAAACCATGATGTGTGTCAGCATCAGAGGTCCAATTGATGCTGATAGTACAATGACACCTCCTGGCAGGCTTATAAAAGAAAATGTCCTGCCCACCATCTCGGGCACTGCTCATGCTGTAGTGCGGCAACACGATCCCAGGAGCTGGGCTGAGTGGGAGCTTATGTGGGACAGCATAATGTGATTGAAATACTCCCAGCATTCTCATGCTGATTTGTGTGTATTTGCTGGGGCTTCTGTGACACATAGAAATTGAGTGCACACGATTTGTGTGTGTGTGTGTGTGCGCGCTAACTGCAGTGTTACATAGTCCATGAGGTACTTGTGAATGTGCTAAATGTGTTTATGTTTTAGACACATCATCCATACTTTAATTCAAATGACAAGTCTTGTAAAAATACATATGTGAAAGGCCTATTTAAGTGGTTTTTTTTTTTATGTGCGTGTTCATGTGCCGATATAGACTTGGATGTGAACAAAAAGAAATCATGGGGGAAATGGAGGCGCTGTGCAGCCGCCTGAGCAGGTTCTGCAGTGTGTACAGCAGGGGAGAGGTGGTGTCATGTGGGAATAGTCGACTTTCTGCCTGGAAGAGAACAAAAGAGCAGCCCTACCTCAGGTCTCATTCTCACTTATGAGATATGAGATGGCTTCCCTTCAGTCCACCTCTGTTTCTGCCGGGCTGAGTTCCTGTGACAGTGAGCAACAGAGGCTAATTGTGTTAATCTACCCAGACAAAGAATTTTCATGGTCCCCCATTTTTCTGCACTTTTTTTTTGCATAGCTATCTTTATTTTTCGTTGTTTGAGGGCAATTACATGCAATCGGAGCCGGATCAGGCGCCGACTCGCACAGTGGGTTTTTTTTCTCCCCCCTTCATTATTGGACCCACTCTAGTCATCTCTTGATTGAAGTCAGCTTTTTTGCTCCTTACCTATGTTGAAACAGAGTCGAAACACTGTCTTCCTGCAGCATGTTACTCCGTTTTTCATCATTTTCTCATAATCTTACTCTCTCTCCCTCTCTCTGAGGGATTATGCCTGAACCTTAAGCTTGGGTTCCATCCTAACTGTGTCAGACTCTTACGAAATGCAGTAAACAACACTGGCATCAGACAGCAGCCTAGAAGAAACACTGTGCCATATCGGCGCTAGGAACAACATGCATTTTTCCTCTGCGAGGACGCTAACCTTTAAAATGTTAATTGTTGTGCTCCATGTTTAATCATGGGAGAGAACCAACCTCCTAAATATAGCCACGCTTCCTGTCCGGGCTCGCTCATGTGGAACAAGGCTAATTTATACTGCATCGAGATGACATGAAAGACAGCTTCCCACAGGGTTCTAACACCAATATTTTATGCACACTTTCAGGGCAAATGATGTTCTAAAAGCTGCCCAGGCAGCGCTCCATAGCGTGAAGGAAAGCAAACAAGTCTTGCTTTTTCTTGTGACCTTCCAAAGGGCTGCAAATGGAAGATTAGCCTTTGGCACAATGTAGGGTTGAGTCGAGAGCTTCCTTTTTTCTTATCTTGTTGTGTTAAACCAAAAAGTTGCACAGAGAAACTGGTGGAAATTCTCACCAGTAAGCATTTAGGCTTGATATTGTGCATGGACCCTTACAAGAAAGAATAAATGAATATGTAAAAAAAAAAAAAAAAGACCTTTTACTTCCCAATCTTTGTATTTTTACACTTCCACCTCTCAATCCCATTTCAATCTTGCTCTAAATGCTCACATCTGCCGTCATTCCTTTCCCCAGCACTTTGTTTCTTCATCTCTCCTCTGGTAGTTGATTTATTATGCCTGTTACTCAGCGAAGGCATCATAGCACCGCTGAAGGCGGCACGCGGTTTGCAGGCCACCAGTGGCGCCTTTGTCTTTGAGCCACGCTGCTACCAGCAGGCCTTTGGATGCTTGTTGCCATTTCCACTCTCAAATTTGATTGCAGCAGAGAAATGAAAGCCATACCACACTCCACATGGGGTTCAGAAATGAATATTTCCCTTCTTCTATTCACAGTCTTTCTCATCCTGCTTTTTAAAGACCTGCGAGCTGCAATCTAGAGGTAATATCAGATGAAATTTGTCTTTGTATCCGGGTCATGCGGCGAGCAGTTAACGTCAATGATGTTGCTTTCACAGTATGCCAGATTTCACGATGAGCGGTGTAATTTCTCGAAGCCGCAGACTTGCCAGTGCGCCCCGCTTAAACACCGCTCGTGTGTGATGAATTGTGATACTTTGGTTTTTTTATGTTCTATTTGATTTGAATGAATGACAAAATCACGGAGAAACTGGAAATAAATTACGGTGCTGGTTTTGTTGTTTAAGCCGTTGCCCCAGTCACGTTATCTGGGCAGAAGAGCAGAAATCCTTAACGAATGAAACTTAATCATTTAGCACGGTGGCTGCATCAAAGGCGCCTGATTGCTTTGAATGTAGCGTCCTGTACTGCTTCCCATTCATAAACCCTCTTTGTTGGCAAAGGCAGAGATAAACAATATTCCTCACAGTAAAATCCAAGTCTATGACTCATTTCATTCTACTCTGGTCTCTGTTCTATTCACTCCACAAAATTACAGTCTTATCAAATTGATTTTGTCTATAATGGGGTCCTAAATGCCTTTCTAAAAGCTCTCAGGCAAGTAAGATTATTTCACCCATTTCAAACACATATCTTGTTTCACTTGTTTCAAGAAAGATATTTAAGATTTTTACAGCTTGTGCGCGTGGTAAATATGAAAGGGTTTCGACTACGAAAAGATCAGAGTTGTGGCAAATAAAAACCAGACTCGACTTAAAAGATTCTGGTTGGTTCACGCAGAGTGACACTGTTGGCTGTGGACTTGAACTGTACTAATCACTAAATATTAACGGGTTGAAATAATTATATCTTAATATAAAGATTGATTTTAATGTTTTTATGTAATGTAAAAGGTGTGATTTGACCTCACATACTCACCGAACTCTTAATCTCACTTTTTTTTTGGTCAACTTTAATATTTTTTATTGTACACAGCCTGCACAGGCACAAAGAGCTAAAGCCACCAACTAGCTGGTGAACAAAGTGGAGTATTAAGCAGCTGAAGAGCCAGGTATCTGGACCTCCAGGTCACCTCAGACATGCCTCCGAATGAATGCTATGCAAATAAATGTTGCTTTAAGCTGTTAAGCTGTTAAGCTGCACTCACATGTATGCATTCAAGGCTTTAAAGCTCCTGCTTCTCATTCACTTTGAATGAGATGACATCATGCGCTTCTGAATTGGATTGCGGACCTGTTATTTTGCTTTGCTTGAGCAGAGAAAAAGTTTCTCCCTTGGGAGAAATGGGGCTCTGCTGCACAGTGTGCTCCAGCAGTGCCACCAGCCAATCAAAACACATGAAAATATCCAGAGACGGCGAGGTTGTCGTTGGACAGCTTGCCGTTCCACATTAAATTAAATGCATTGAGTAATCACCCTGTTTTAAATGAGCAAAGCTAGCAACAGACATCTAGCTAAGCTCATGCTAGCTATTCAATGGGCTGTTGCCATAGACGGTAAATAAAGTAAAAGTCACATTCCATCACTGATCAGTGCTCATCTGATTGTGCTGGGCATTGTAAGATTAACAGTACTGTAGTTCAGTTGCATTGGTAGGTGGGCACCAGGGGGTCTGATCAAATTTCAGGGGGAGCCGGTGTCGCCCCATGCCTCCGTTCCTGTCATGGCATGTGTGGGGTGTTTGGAACTGTTGGCTCTCCTCCCTTTTGGGTGGAGTTTTCCTGTTCGGCTGGCTGTTACACCTG
>JAVDPK010000866.1:826054-839626 GCA_034780415.1 Cichlasoma orientale | reverse complement strand
AAACAGGTCTATAGAAATACAGTGGCCACATCCATCACTGTGCATCAGCAACTCCAGGGCATAGCATATTTGCACACACTCAAGCCAGTTATGTTCTCACACCATTTAGTGTACTTTCCTTTGACACATAATAAATATTAATCTGTCATGCTAGGTGTTTTTCACCGGTTTTTGTTTCTTCCCCCAGGCTGTTTTCTAAGAGGTTATTTCAGAAAGAACTCATTTAAACTTTAATTGGAGCCAGTCTTAAGAGGACGACTCTGAGCCACAGATGAATGTGAAGGTTATGCTAATAAGTTGTGGCTCTTGTGTTATTATTCCTGTTGGTCCTTGTATTTTATTCATGAGTCCTACTGTATGTACTGCTAAGTGAGAGGGGATTGAGAATGATGACAGGAAACCCACATCTCAGAGCCATTCAGTCTCTGAGGAGCTGTGATCTCTTGGCAATTTTTGAGCAAATGAAGGTACACACAAAAAATAGAAAAAAAAAACTTAAATAAGGTAATTATTGGGGAAAGGGACTCCTCAGAGCTTTGCAGAGTCATGTTTCTTAATATGTGGAGAGGGGTTGTGGAGCAACTGAAGTCGTTTTCAGTAATTCTTGATCTGATTGCGCAAATTAAATTGCCCAACGGAGGAGTGAGAGCTCGGGCTTCACGTTCAGCACTGTAATGTCCGCCCCCTCTTTAGCACTACAAGTGCTCTGAGTTATAGACGCTCATTACAAACAAGGCCAGACCCTAATGTGTAAAATTAAAGAAGTGTTCTCACTTCGAGCATGTGTTGACCTCTAATCCTCTATTATTGTAGCAACACGAGGAGAAGAGTTCATCTCCTTCAGTTGAGCTGCTCTTTGTCTACAGTGCATCTCTTTCTATTCCTTAACCTCTCTCCTTCCCTTTTACCTTCCTCTCTTTTTCTCTTCACCCTCTTTCGCCCACCTTTTCCCTCTGACTCAGCCTCACATCACTCAGACCGGTGTTTATTGTCAATTAAATATTTAGTACACAAGGGCCTGTGTGCAGACATTGCAGATGTCATCTCACCCTGAAACAATGCACGTGTGCCCCTGTTGTGTCTGTGTGCCTCAGCTGATTTAGATGAAGGACCTTGAAACCAAGCGATTACCATGATTCTGTTAGCATCTTATGGGTTTACATCTCAAGGTTTATCTGCGATTTGATGCTCCTGTCTGTATGCAAATAACATGCCTGCAGGTGTTAGTGTGTGTGTATGTCTTATTGATATTAGCGGGGTGGATCTGTGCACTTTGCAACTACAGAGACAAATATAGAAGAAAAATGAAAGACTGACTTAACACACCTGACTCCTGAAAAGCAAACATTTTAGTCACTAGGGTAAGAACTGCTATGAGCCAGGCTTTCTGACTATAACTATGGCCTCATGCATTTTGTTCTTGCGTTGTCCATTTTTCCATCCCTTCCCGTGAAAGCAACGTCTCAGGGAAGAATGAGGAAAGGTATTTGAATGTGGCACAAGCGTTCACTTCGACTCGAAGATGAACTGATTACATTTGGTGATCAAAACTCAAGCTCACTGTAGTCTCACCTAGCCAGACCTATAGCTACAGCCCCATGTGAGATCTAGTTTCACCAATTATTATTTATTATATGTCTGAGTTGGAGGCGGTGGTTGGACATGAAATTAATATTATTTGACACTGTTTGTGCAATGTTTTGCCCATAGTTGATAACAAATATTTGCCATTGCCACGCAGTCGCAGCTTTCAATTTAATTCAATTCAATTCATATAGCACAAAATCACAACATCAAACAGTCGCCTCAAGGCGCTTTATATTGTAAGGTAAAGACCCTACAATAATTACAGAGAAACTCAATCAAAATGACCCCCTATGAGCAAGCACTTGACGACAGTGGGAAGGTAAAACTCCCTTTTAACAGGAAGAAACCTCCAACAGAACCTGATCCAGCCCTAACTATAAGCTTTATCAAAAATGAAGTTTTAAGCCTAATCTTAAAAATAGAGAGGGTCTGTCTCCCAAATACAAACTGGGAGCAGGTTCCACAGAAGAGGGGCCTGAAAACTGAAGGCTCTGCCTCCCATTCTACTCTTAAATACTTTAGAAACCACAAGTAGCCCGCAGTATGAGAGCAAAGTGCTCTACTAGGGTGTTATGGTACTATGAGGTCTGTAAGATAAGACACTTTGAATTAAGTGTGCCCTCAATGACAACAGCTCATTAGAATGTTTGCATTAATAAATGCCTGCAAGCTACAATCACTGATACAATGTCATTCTGTGTTTTTTTTTTCTATGTCATCATGAGTATTATTATAACAAATGTTCATGAAATATTGTGATATAATTTTGGGGCTTAGATTGCTCATGGTTTACACACCAGATATGGATGCTTTATAAGACAGGTTAAAGTAGAGTACTTGGTTACAACAAGTTTTAGAAGGTTTAATTACTATATAGACTAATGACAGATCCTACATTTACTGTATTTATTTATTTATTTTGCATGGAGACATACATATAGATTCCACTGTGTATTATGTGAGCTATACAGATCTTGGAAAAAGGAGCATTCATTTGAAGAGTCAGCATCTGATACTTTGGGAGTAACCAAAGCCTCATATTAAAAGTTGGAGAGAATTCAAGAGGTAACAAGAACACATGGCTAGGGAGACAGAAAGCAATTTAGTAGCCAGGTTTAATTAAAGTGCTGTTGTAGTGCAGTCTGAGTGGTTAGAAAGCCGAGAGTTTTAAACTTAAAAAAAAAATAGGTTAACTGCTGCTACAGACTGACACGTGCACATGCCAGAGCTAAAATTACAGGGTAGTTCAGTATCTATGATTTCTATACAAGTGTCTGCAAATGAAGATTAAAAAAGTGACACATAAGAATAAAATGCAGAAAGTAAATCAGTATCTGTACAGATTTGTCTGAATAGTGCTGATGGATGATAGGAAAGGCGAAAAATGGATAATAATGGAAGCACTCAAAATAACCTCAGGAAACAACCTCAGATATACAAAATTATAGTCATTTAGCATTTTACCAGAGTGTACTGTAAATCTAGAATACTGCACTTTTCCCATTGGTATTACTATAATTTACTGCATAACACAGTTGTTTCTGGTGGACAGAAGTGCGTAAAAAGCTGGCGGCCAATTTTCCTGATTGTTTTAGTAGTGTTGTCTAAGGAGTCTGAAGAGGTTCTTCAACCTTTCTTTGAGGTTATGGACTCATGCCAGCACTGGTGGGATATATTATTATTTCTGCACTTTAGATGCTCTTAAACTCTGGATTAAAAAAAAAAACCCAAAACAAGATTATTTAATGCTTCCTCAAAAGAAAATAGGGCAACTCAGGCAATTTAAGAAGCCAAGTCTGTCCATAAAGAAGCTGAAGGAAATGATAATGGACAGAAAAGACCTCCTACTAAGCTGGAATGGAAAATAAACTGCAGGGGACAGTGTGATACGGAGAGATTTGGAAAGGGAGGAGAAAGATCACTTACAAGCCAGCAAAATGGTGGAGGGGACTGGGTGAATAAGCCAAACCATTTTTAAACAGGTTTGATACAAGACCTGCAGCTCTGGCAGGTTGTTGCAGACAAAAGACCCAATGTTCTTTGCCTTGATTCACAACTCCAGGATGTTGCAGCACAAAACTAATAACACAGTGTTGTGTAGCTCCAAAATATTAAAAGCAGAGCTGGGCTGGTGGTGTGATCCTGGCTGGATATTTGAGCACAGCACTGGGTCTTGTGTGGAAGACATTCTTCGAATTGATATCAGGTTCAAAGATGGATTTGAAATGTGGAGAAACTTGCAAATCTTTGCAATTTTCTCCAGAAGAGTAATTTGCCTAAGCAGGGCAAATTACCACGAGGCCACAATTGCAAAGCAGTGCAGATGAAAGTGGAGAGTTCTGCGGGTAATGTGCTAAGAATGCAGCAATTTATACTGTAAATGCAGACGCAGCCGATTAACCTCATTAATCTCCAACACAGTTTAACAAAAGCAGTCACAAACACGCAGAACTGCTGTGGGAGTGAGTCATCTAACAACAAAAGCTTGCATACAGAGACTCTGACAAACATGATGCAGTTTTAGTGCAAGTTTTACATATGTGTTTCACTTCTCAAACAGCACAGCAATTCAGACCAAGCAGAGGCAGTGGAAAAGAATCAATATGTTTGGGACTCGGGTACTGCATGTAGACTTGGAGGTGGTGGGAGTCGTGTGTGAGAGCTCGGGATTTATTCAGGGCTGCTTAATTAAAAGCAAATCCTGAAATGTGTTGGATGTGTAGAAGACCATGGAACATTATTTACCATCAGATCCACAGTGATCTGGTGTTAATAAAGTTACTGCTGCTGTGTCAAATGTGCACGAAAGTGAAAATTGCACATTGGTTTTCTTCCTGTACTGTGTGCTGCTGCAGGTATTATTAAAGTCAGATTTGACAAAGCCAACAGTGGGCAACGAGCAGGAAAATTGCAAAATTCCAGATTTCTTTCAGTGACATGTGAATAGCATCAATTTAGCACACTCCGAGTCACATTAACAGCTACAGTATCTCAAAAAAGTGAGATACTGTAGCTGCCATTAATGTCCAAATTGCTGGCAACACAAGTGAGTACATCTCACAGTGAACATGTCCAAACTGTACCCATAGTGTCAATATTTTGTGTGACTGCCACCAGTATCTGGCACTGCCTTTATCCTCTTGGGCATGGAATTCACCAGAGCTGCACAGATTGCTACTGGAATCCTCTTCCACTCCTCCATGATGACATGAAGCTCTTGGATGTTACACACCTTGCGCTCCCACACCTTCCACTTGAGGATGACAGATATATAGGCATGGCCGATATTAGCTATGTGCTGATATAACGGTATCGGCATTTAAAATAGCTGAAAATTTAAGTAAAAAAAGATGGGACGATGTTATAAGTTTTGATGTTGCATAGTTTGCCCACCAGAGGCCACTCTGCAACTTCCCTGTTTGCAACATGTGTGACAGAGTAAACGAGTAATCCACAATTGTAAGAAAAAAACAAGATTAATTTTGAACTGTATTGTCATATTATGCTGGTAAGGACTCATAAATAGCTACACATAACAAATGTAAAACAAATCATTTCATGTTTTCTATGTCTGAAAGAAAAAAATATCTGCCGATATATCTATGATGATCTATGAAAACTGTTCATATAGTTCATATTTTTTCCTTTGATTTTAAGGATATTTGAATGAAACTTTCAGGAAAGAGAGGCAGAAGTATGGCGAATAGAAAGCTGTCATCAAATGTATGTTTAACCATTTATTAACCATTAATTAATTAACCACTCATCAACTAAAATGACATGAAGAATGCTCTAATGTCTCACTGGAAACAAATTTTTCCCCAAAGAAAAGTCAAAGGAATGTGAAAAGGAGGGGAGGGCAAAAAATTAAAAAATGAGGCTGTTCAGGGGGATTCCCCATACATCATAGCAAAAAATCATTTAAAATGCCCACATTCATCAGGTCAGAAATTTGCTTTTCTGCAGACCGCTTTAACATAGTACACGAGGCGCCAAAGAGGTGAGCTCGGAGAACGTCACTGGCCAATTACAACATATCTATTATCGGTCTTAAAAATATCGGTATTATAGATCACAGATATTTTAATATTCTCTTAGTGCAAACAAAAAATAATGAAACAAAACAGCAAAACAATAAAAAGATTGGTAAACCACCAATGTTTCTGGCTAGTTTCTGGTAAACTTTTCTCAGCTTTAATCTGTAACTTTATAAGAAACATAAAAGTTTTCAACACAAATAATTGTGTTATCCTGTTCACTGTCTATCAATGTTATAGGACTGGTAATATTTTTGTTTGCTTGTTTTTTTTTTTGTTTTTTTTTTTGGAACTATGATGAAGATATCAAGCAGAAATTAGTTTTTGGGGGGTCGTTTATTGCCTGCCACAAATTTTCATAAAACTTGTTATATAAATAGTTTAATTACTCCTATGCAACAAGGCCAGCTACAAAACAATAACTATGTGCATGCCTTTTCATCAATAAACATTGCCACTGCGCCTCTTTAGTATACAAATCGGGGTTGTGCTGTTGTCGGGGTTGGGGGGGGGGTGTAAAGCAATAATAAATTTGCCTCTTAGTATGTTTGCTTGCATTTTGTGGTATGCATTCTAATCTTCTGCCTTCAAAACAACTTCTTTCCTCCAGGTGCATAACCTGAAGCTTGACCTTTCTGTATTCCACATTTCAAAGCTAATTGCATGAAAAGATAATTTGTTGTTGAGGCGGCCCGGTAAGACCTTTTCTTTAATTTCCTGTTAAACTTTTTTTTCTTCAGCAAAAGTATGGGGTCAGTTGGGGGACACAGGAACAAACACGTACACAACAGCAAAAGCAGAGTTGGCATGGTGACTTGAATTTAAAGAGCTTTCAGTGGAAATATTACAAAGCGGAAGCAGAAGCACAATCAAACAGACACAACAGAGTTGCACGTTAAGGATGCAGTCTGTGCTGTCTTTAACTTCTGTGAATTCTGGCCAGGTTTAGTTTTCTATTCTATTTTATTACCAATAATTTGTTTTTAAATAACTGATGACCAAGCGCTATATGGGTCCCCATAAATTTCATTGCACTTTTCACTTGCTTTGAAAGCATTCATCCGACCACTAAACCTGTCAATCCCCTGTGTTTCTGCCAATTATGTTGATTGCCTGCTGCATAGCTGGAGCCTGAGAGCGGCTCAATAATATCCTGAATATTTGGGAGCAAAACGTAGCCAGTGGCTGACATAAAAAAAAAAAGTTTCGAGGCTTATTTTAGCACCCTTACCCTCTTCTAACCTCCTCACACTCGCACACTTAAATTCTAAAGGACAACTTCCATCACACTGACATTGACAATGACACTGATGAGACTACTAGGCCACTGTTTTGACACATTGAGAGCAAGAAGAAAGGGGAGGGGGGGAAGGGTGGGGACATGTAATTATTTCTCTTAATGTGAGTCACATCATTAGTTTAGATAGCTGATAAATTCACATTTGCATCATTAGAAAAGACCACGTTGACTTTGACTGTTCTGACCCAAACTTGTATTTAAAAATAAACGAATAAATGAGGATGTGTAATTTTTGAATGCGCCGTGTGGAGAAAAAAGTCATTTAAAAGCTGCCCAGTGAAGAGGAGGGTGGGGAACATTTGTTTTTGTACCAAGGGCAGTTATGAAGATTGATCAGTCAATTTGGAATGACTGAACCTTATCTCGTCTGAAAAATTGGCTCAAAGCATGCGGTCTTAAAATAAAAATAGTCCCCGAGCAGAGTGTGTTCCTCTCTGGCTTTGAGCGCAGGTGTTTTTGTATGATTTTAAACTTCTTTTGTTGTTTTTTTTTTTTGCATGTGCGAGCACAGGTGTAATCTTTCTGTGCTGAGCTCAGATGCGTGTTCTGTCATACGTGGCCACTGTCTGCATCCAGTAGCTGTCCTCCTTGTCACATCTCAGGTATTTATAAACTTCAACAGTGGAAGGCAGATCACCAGGCCTCCAGCTGCCACACATCCATCCTTCCAAGGGCTTCCAAAGACAGCCTTCAACACGCATTACTCATTCCCATGCTGCTACAAACCAAATTTTCAGCTGCCTTCTACTGGTTATTTTCTTGTGTGCTGTGGGCGTGCGTCAGCGGGAAGCATGGGTGTGGTGATGTCTGTAGAGTAGCTTGAATCTTCAGAGGTGCAGCTTTGTTCACTTTGAATTCATGTTTCCTTTATGCCATTTTGAACGACACTGTCCCCTGCGTACAGTGTTTGCATTTCCTGTGGTGCAGTGCGTGCCACCTCAAGTTGGTTTTCGCCTGTGTTTGTTTGCATATTTGTGTACGCGTCTCAGTGTGCGATGATGGCTGAGAGTGTTTGTTTGTGTGGTTTTCTGGAATATATGCTTTAAGAGAAATGTGCCCAGGCTGGATTTACTGCACATAAAAAGAGACGCATAAACCGAACAGGAAAAATGCATTTTAATGTGTGAAACATATGTTTCCTCATGTATTAAAGATGAGTGTCATAAATGGACCATTGAGCCCTTTTTTTTTAATCTTCTTAGACATCAAATAGTCCCAGCAGATACATTCTGTCGCAATATGTCTAAACAAGAATCTGCAGCTAAGGTTGTGGCTGCGTGAGTCTGCAGTGTTTGTTAAGGCCTTAGCTGCACAGGCACAGACACCTGTCGGTGACCATCTGGCAACCGCCGGTAGCGAGGGAAAAATGTGTGCTCCCTGAACGGTTGCCAGTAGTTCTTTTCAAATGAAGTGAAAAGTTGCAGAGCCAGTTCAGCCTTGATGCCAGTTTAAGAATCAAGCTGTTGTGGTGCCTGGGTCTTGTTTGGGGATTTGTGGTTCATGATTTATTCTTTGGATGGAAGATGTGATTTATTTTCAAGTTCTGCCTTTCAGTATGTTGTTATTTCTTTGTGTTTCTGAGTTTATCTAGTTCTCGGTTCCTTGTTAGGTTATTTTTGTTCCCTTTCTGTTTCCCCCGTGTTTGTCTTGTCTCTGTCGTTTGTGCTTTGTGTCTCCTGTGTTAAGTTGGTCCCTTCCCCCTATTGTTTATCTTCTGTCTGTGTCAAGTTTGTATGTCTTAGTTCTGGTCTGTGATTCATTCATGTGTAGGGCTGCAACGATTCCTTGAGTAACTCGAGCAATTCGATTATAAAAAAATCGGCACAAATTTGCTGCTTTGATGCCTCGTTTGAACTCTGCAGCGCTCAGGTGTTACTGTATGAGCGGAGTTCTCTGTCGCTGCGACGGATTTCCATCATTTGGAAAAAACGACCCTTTAACACCGAGGGGATTATCACTGACATGCTTTTCCATGCCTCTATGTGTCTGTGTTGTGCTGAGAATTTCAGCTGGAACAGATCACTATTACCACAGTTTGCTAGTAGGTGCCGCTACTACCACTAGTGATCTTTCATGGGGAACCCCCCCGGGGTCACCCGTTTGGTACTGAGGGGCTCCGTCACAATATTATTTATGCTTTAATCCCTGATTAGCGACTAAAAATAGACCTGCAATCGAAACATATTTAGGAGGATGTGTGTGAATACAAAACATTACAACATTAAGCTCCTGCAGCCCCGGTTTTTCAATAAAAACACTGATAACACAACAGCAGCAGTTGTTTTACGTGGAGTCTGTCTGCAAGTGCAAAGAGGCGGAGCCGTTACCGAGACGGTGAGCTCAGGTGGAGCGAAAGGAAACGTTTTTCTAGCATTTAAAGCAGCAGCCCTTTTTTCTGTAACCAACATTAAAACCTTTACTGGGAAACATCTGGAGGTCCTTCATCAACCACCTGATCAGCAACATGAAGAAAAGAGAACTTTGTAGCTGCTCCATCCACCACTGTTTGTTTCACACAGCGAAAAACTGCAGTAAATCTACAGAAGTTAAAATATGAAAAACTGTTAATAAGATAAAAGTATTTCTTTTCCGATTACTCGATTAATCGATAGAATACTCGATTACTAAAATAATCAATAGTTGCAGCCCTATTCATGTGTACTGTGTATTTTCTCACTGCGCTGCCTCCCTGTGTTGTGTCAAGTCTGCGTTTCTGTTTGGCCAGAAACCTGTCTACTTCCTGTTTTACTTTGCCAGTTCCTTGTATTGTGTGCTTTGTAGTCAATTTTGCTTCCCTTGTCTCATTAGATTCAGTTCACCTGTTCTCCCCTGCAGTCTCCACTCTTCCTGATTACCTGCAGTTATATATCGTCTGTGTCCTTCTCCTGTTCTTTGCCGTGTCCTTGTCTTTGGCTCCCTCACACTGTGTGTTCCCTTGCTCCGTGTTTTCCCATGTTGTTTCCAAGTTTCCATTTAGTTTCCTAGTTAGTGTATCTCTGGCGCCTGTCCAGCCCTGTGTATATTTATTCTATTTTTCCTGTGAGATCCAACAATAAAAGCTACATTTAAGCTCAGACCTGTACTGCGCTCCTATTCCTGCCAGCCACACAGCCATTCCATGACACAAGCCACATTAATGTAGTGTTACTATTAGATACAAAATGATAGCATAGCATAGTAGCACCTCCCATAGCCACTGATGTCAGTGGTTCTGACTTTGGACCTGGCAGTTTTGTGGTGTCGTGTCACTGCAGACATACATCAAACTAGTTTTAATCATTGGCAGTGTACTGGTAGAAAAGGGGTATGAGACTTTCATTATGGATATGTGTGTAGAATTATCATGTAAAAATTTTAATTTCATTAATACTTTAATTTATCTTACCATTTGATTTACTTGGGCCTCTGTTACACACAGGCCTAGAAACCTGTTGCCAACCATCTGGCAACCACCAGTGGTGAGAGAAAAATGTGTGTCCCCCCTGAATGGTTGAGTGGTTGCTGTGAAATTGTTTAAGCCCCATTCACAGGCCTAGAGACAGGCCAGTGAACCCCTGGCACACAGCAGGAATTAACTGGCCTCCCACTAGGGAAAAGTGTGTATTCAGGTTGCTGTCAGTCTCTGCTGTGAAACTGGTTGCAAAGAGGTATAAGGTGCTGCACTGGAAACCTCCTTCCTCCTGTCCGTTTCTGGTTCGCGCTGCACTTTTCCAAGTTTCACTGCAGGTCAGAGAGTAAACACTGGGTGTTTGCAGATATGTCACTGTCTTTCAAGCGCATAATGGGTGACGGGGCGACAAACACAATCACAAGGATGTATTTGGTGCAGCACCCTCTTTGTGAGCGATTTCACCCAGCGACTGACAGTACACATTTTTCCCTAGGAACTGGAGGTTGCCACGGGTGCAGGATAAATAAAAATCGGAGAAATTGAAATTGTGACATGATGGTATTACACACAGTTGGAAAGTAACTTAAAATGAGAGCTTCATACCCTTCTTCTACCAGGACGTTGGTTTTAGATTGATCAGTGGTAGGTAAATGCATTTCTGCTAAAAAGATCCATGCATTTTACTCCACCAACGACCCGCTTCATTGCAACAGTTGCCTGGCTCCTGTTGGTTTGGCTCCAACTAGTTGATGAATTGATCTGGCATTGTAAAATGAAACAGCAGTTGAGTTTTTAAAACTCCACTGAGCGCATTAGGAGCACAAACAATTAGAAAACTGGCAGCGTGGACCACATCAAAATGTTGTCAAAATGTGTGTCGCTAGTGTGACATTTTAAACGGTCAGTGCTCGCTTTTTTTTTTCCCCCAGCACCCCCGAGGGAGGACTACTGAACTACAAATGGAGGTCCGTGAGCTCTTTTTTCTTCATCCCGCTTCCCTCTTAAACCGCACTAAAAAAAAACCCATAATGACATGGCTGCACATCAGAATATAAAGTCATCTGAGATGACATTAAATTCTGGCACATTGGTGAGAGAAAATCAAATCCCAGTTAGAGTGAAGGCAATTTCAGGCTGGAGATGGAAATGAATTGTAGTCTGATATCAGGCTAGTCAAATTGTGACTTCAGTGTTGGGCGGTCTCACTGATCAACCAACAGACCACCAGCTCTGCTCCAACATCTGGTACCAAAAGCGCGGCTGGCATTGAGTTTTTACACCCTACATTACAGCTCTCTTGTCCAGTGTGTGTACTGTTCAGTGGCAACAGCCTAGAGGAATTAGCAGGAGACTGGAAGGTTGCCAGTTCAAATTCTCAGACCAGTCAGTAAAGTAAATGACTAATGCGCTTCCCCGCTCACTGAGTAATAACCAAAGAAATCATATGTCGAAATGGCCTTAAGCAAGGTGCTTAATCCCCGACTGCTACAGAAAAGCTGCTTAGTTGCAGGAGACAGGAGACGACTCTGGTTTCTCTAAGCAGCCTTGAGGTGCGATGTGTGTAACTGTTTAAATATTTGCAGCTGAGCAGACTTGAAAAGAGCCTGGGGTATTTAGCAGAAATCCTAAATTAAGAAAATATTAAATGATGATAAATCATATGTAAGATGATTTTTTATTGTGTTTAATAAAACTATGGTGATATATGTCATGACTATATCTTTATATATATCTATGTGTAACTTTGAAGACAATGTAAGCCCAAATACTTACTCATAAATTTGATTTATGAAGGCTGATTAGTTAGCAGACTTGTCTCTCTTGTGAGAGAATCATTTTTGCCGTGTTCTTTCAGTCTGTGCTGCATATTTTTGTCCTGTATTGTTACTATAGCATTTTATATCTGAAAATCCTTTATGATCTCTGGAACTAATGTGACTTAGTGAAGCGGAGTATTGCTTTTTGAAAAGGGGAAAACATAAAATTTCCATTTTATTTGAATCCCTTGCTTATACGGTCTAAAACAACAAAGACGGGAAAATAACACAAGTAACAATATTGGGGGATAAACCTCAGGCCACCCTGCGTTAAAAACTGACACCATTCCTTAGTGGATGATACACTGAGCTACAACTTCTGAGGAGTGACAATGCCAAAATCATAACCAGAGAATGGCCACACTCTTAGGCAAAGCTGTGCCGTGCATATTGGAGATTTTCTGGCTGCGTTCAAGATAAACTGAAGGAAAATGTCTTGAAAACAAAGATGTTTTGAAATAAAGCAATGAAAGAAATACAGGTGTCTAATGAATTATTTGATATTATTAAGAACAACAACTCACCACTGGCAAGCAGCAGATACCTTCTTGTTAATATTTCACAACTCAACAACAACCATGGCGAGGCATAATTGGCAGGTTGGAGAGTGAGACAGAGATCATCTTCTTGTTAAAATAATACAAACACTGATATAATAACAATTCTGTTTATAGCAAAAATGTAGATATAATAGCATCCTTTTGAAGCACCAGTCAACATACAGTAATTGTACTGTTTTGTGTTGGTTATAACAGCAGAAAAACTTTGGTCCCCAGAAAGTTGTTAGAACAGTGTTTGACTGTTAGAGCATCAGGAGAGGTCACCACTTTCTCTCCTTCAGTCATATATTCTGTGAAAGCCGAGCTGCTGCCACCTTGAAAGTGGCAAAATCTCCTGATGCATTTTACAGTACTGACGGTCCTGTTTACTCATACCAGGATCAGGCTGCGGATCTTCCATCACATTATTGTTTTCATCTGAAAGGAAAAACAATCGGTTGAGTATGCTTCCTCCTAACTTCCATTCAAATGCACAGATAAGTATTCATGCACAGAAACAGTTTAATCAGCACTGAGTGCATATAGGTTTGCCTGTACTCTGAAATTGCAGTTCAGAGTTGCTACAGCAATGGGACTCGGACAGAGGGAAGGCCTAGACCAATAGTGTCTGTAAATGCTAGGGGGCTTAGGGGTAGGCTTGGGCTGGGAGAGGTGGGGAAGGAAATGATGTTGCATTATTTTAGCTTGGGTTTTTTAAATACATAGTAACTGAATAATTCTTTGATTTTAAGCCATAAACTAAGGAAGGGTCTACGAAAGGTGACCAAACCTTGATTTTGTGGCGCACGTCCACCACACGGCCAGATTCTGATGTTCGACTTGATTAATGTTTTAATGCTTTTAATGATTTTACTGCACATTTGTTTGTTCTTATGATGTA
>JAVDPK010000866.1:813183-825954 GCA_034780415.1 Cichlasoma orientale | reverse complement strand
TACACACTCAAAGTACACAACAAAATGTATTTAAGGGCTAAAAAAGTAGATTTTTCATGATACATCTCCTTTAAGAATGACTTCTTGACAGCCACCCTTCCACTGAGAACATTTCTGATGAGGCTTCAGTGAACAGAAGATGGCTCAAATGAAGCGCCAGATGCATCTCTCAGGTCTTGTGTCACTTTGCTTGATTAAGAACTTTCATTACTTTTCATTTGCTTTAGATAGGTTTTTAGATCTGCCGCTTCTTCTCTTGTTCAGTTTCCTCAAAAATTTTAAGGGCACACTGCACACCATGCTGAGATATGCCAAGTTTTATGCTAATAGCTGTTTGGGTCTGATGCCTCCTTTGGAAATGGTGCCTATCAAACTGTGTTATCATTGGCATTTTTATAGATTCAGCTAAAGAAATGGGAAGACGTTATATGTTTTTGTGAATAAAAAAAAACATTCCTCTGAAAATTGTCATGTACAAGGACTGGACTGAAAATGAGTGAAAAGGCAGCCAATGTCCAAAGAAAGCACAAGTAGAAGACATTCAGAAAGCCTGGAGAGCTATTGCACACGACCACTTTAAAAATGACTGTGACAAGAGTCAGGTTGCCTCCCACCAAGCAACCTGGGAAATTGCACAGAAGTTACCACAGTTAATTGCAATTGGTCACCAAATGCAACAATATTCAGTACAGTTCATGGACAACCACTGATTTTTCCTAATCACAAGGCGGTCGCTGTTATTCCTCTAGTGTGACTGAGGCATAAATTAAGCCCCGTTATACCTGCTTCATTGTCATTGGCATGGATTCAAAAAACGTTGCAGTCTAAAAATCAGGAAATCAGGCTCGTTCCAAATTTCACCATAAACACTGGTCCATCAGTGATTACACAACCCACAGTATACAGTACGCACACTCATGCTCACAAAGAGCATCTGTAAGAGCCTGAGCAGCTTAACTTGTGCTTCCAGCTGTTTGCTGGAGTCTTTCCTAAGAGTTTATTGAATACCAGCAGATTCACAGCAGCAGAATCCATCTCGAATGTGGGAGAGTTGCACATAGTTACACTTTGGCACAAGAGGGAAAAACTTTGCCTGTCACAGAGACAGTCTTGGTCAGGGCCTCGAATTATTGTTGTGTGAAAGAGTCTTTCACATAACTGCATGCAGTGGGTGACTTCTAACTACAAAGGTGTGGCAACCTATCGACAATGAAAGCACAATATTGAATCAAAAGTTGCTGCTTTTGCATAAATTATCACAAGACAAGCAGTTTCTTAAATCACTGATATACTGAATACACTGATAAAATAATGTTGTCTCCAAGAGTGACAGCAGATTTGGACCGAAAATTATTAATGAAAATTTGGATCCTATTATGTTGTTGAACTCAAGGCCAAGGGGAGGCATTTTTAATCAGTTACACCATGGCACTTCACCCTCTAGTCTATCCTAATAGTGCCTAGTTCACCAAAATGACTAAATCTGCCTTGCTTGAAGTATTCAGGCAAAGTTTGCTGAAGCTTGGCACTTGACTGCAGTGTGCCATTGATGCAATTATTGGAACTGCAGTCTCAGACTGAAAGGCCAGGGTTTCGAATTATTGACTGCATGCTTTTTGAGCAAGTTTCTTGCTCCTTGAGTGAAAAGCAGAAATCCTTCGAGGCTCAGAACTTGTTCTTCGGGGGTCCCTGATCCTTCAGTTCAAAGGCAGTTTACATTAAAATCCTCCTTTCCCGTTCAAAGGGCACATTTCAATAACTTAAGCAAAAACATCTCTTGTTAATGCGTATAGTAAGTCAGCTGAATACTCTTATATGATTTATTAAATTCTTTTACTTTCCGTTCTGTCCTTTCACATTAGTCATCCCTGAGAGATGCTGTCTTTACAGTAAATTAAAAGCTTTATAAGACTGCTCTGTAACTACAGATTTTATTTCATTCACCTTATATTATAGTCAGAAATGCATCCTCCAGGGTTCACTAAAAATAATTCAAAAACCTAAATTAATAGCATGAGCATAAAGCATAAAATCCTCTCAGCAGTGTTGTAAGTTTAGCATATTTCTGGCCTTTTGCATGAACATTGAATAAAGTCAGTGCAGTGAGCGAGCTCTCTATAATGAAATGGTTACAAAAAAAGCCATCATTCAACTATTGTACAAGACTAATCACTGAAGACATTAGTGAGGATATAGCCAAGAATATATGCCTGACTAAATTAATATTGCTTTTGCGTGGTCAAGACTTTGCTCATATTAAAAACCCAATAGAATATATTTGTGCAACTTCATCAAAGCATCTGGTCTAGCACAAAACACAAAAAGAGCCCAACAAACCTGCTATCTGTGTTAGACAAAATGGCAAATAGGAAATAGGAAATATGCTACAAGGGATGCTGCTACAAACTATATAACAAGTTCAACTGTGCACACACGACTCACACGTTCCCCGGTTTGGCTGTTGATTGGCTCTTTGGCTACAGGGTTGGTACAACTGCCTTCTTTGATGTTGTGGAATTCTCCCATATTCAGGAATTTTGAATGCAGCACTCTATTATCTCTCTCTATTATGCTGCATTCTTACAGATGCCAGTGAGAACACACATGCTCGAGTTTTTCACCTATTCAACAAAATGGCACTGAAAATCCCCCTTTTTTTGTTATATTGATCACAAGTTGATTTTTGTCAGTATATTCAGAGAATTGTTGTATGAATGAGAGATAATTTGTCTTGTAAACATAAAGTAAAGTAATGGCTCTGCTCAGAAAAAGCTGGACTGGCTAGAATCATTCATTACCTAAATAAAAGCTTTTCTTAACTTATTTACTCCGTAATGCAACTTCCCTTATGTAATACAACTGCCATACAGTAACTGTATTGTACTGAATGTTTTACTTTGTAACTCATTACCTCTAATACGGCTTGTAACCCTTTGATACCTGGTACATGTGAGCCGGATGCAGTTCACATATTTTCTGATGTTAACATTTTCAAACTGATCAGACTTCTTTTGCCTTTTAAGTGCAACACTTCGTGGCTTATTAATTGCACCAGAAGAGGAAGCAATATAGCTTGTGCGCGTGCCACACAAACTACATCACCCACACAGCCTTCCTCTGTCTCTCCTCGTCTCTGCGCCTCTCGCTATCAGAAGAAACAGAAGATACTTCTGTGTTTTAACTCTTGTTTTTGTGTGGAGTCGTTCAGGGCTCCTCGTCTTCTAAAATATTCCCTCTGAAGCACTTAGCCTAATTAGAGATCATTTATTCCCAGAACTAATCAGTCCAAGTGTTTTTGTGTCTTCTAAAATAATAACATGAGAGAAGGCTGTAGCGCTGAGGGTTCAGCAGCCTACGCTGCTTACTTAATTTGACTCGCGTGTTTTATTTTGTGTGTGTGTGTGCATGTTTGTGGGGTTGCTGGTGTTCAAACTGTTGCCTAATTTGATTAATGGCTAGAATGTAATTAGTAAAATAAGGCACATTCTAGGATTCCTCTGACGATCCATCTTCATAAATGTTATCTTGTAACAAAAGCAGCGATGCTCCAGGTCACTGATCTTTTTGACTAGAACTAAAGCAAGAACACAATCAAGCACAGTCTAGTTACACCTTTTACTGTTTAATGAAAAATATGAGCTCATTTTGAATGTGATGGCAGCAACATGTCTCAAACATTTGGGGATAAAAAGAAACAGCTGCAGAGAGATTATGCAGTTAATAAGGTGAACTGGCAACAGGTCAGTAAGATGATTGGGTATAAAAAAGAGCATCTTAGAGAGGCAGAGTTTCTCAGAAGTAAAGATGGGCAGAGGTTCAACAATATGCAAAAAAAACTGGTCCTCTATGTCAAATTCTTAAGACTTTGAATATCTCATCATCTGCAGTACCTATCATCTAAAGTTTCAGAGAATCTGGAGAAATCTCTGCGTGAAATCACGGTCAGATTATCAGCACTGTTATGCCAAAAATAAGTCATATGTGAACATGATCAGGAAACACTGTTATCTCCTCTGAGTCAAAGCGAAAAACGATTCTGTGGTCAGACTAATTGAATTTTGAAATTCTTTTTGGGAAACATGGATGCTACATCCTCCACACTAAAGAGGAGAGGAACCATCCAGCTTTCAGATCCCTCTTTTGTGGAACCAGCTCCCAGTTTGGATTTGGGAGACAGACACCCTCTCTATTTTTAAGATTAGGCTTAAAACTTTCCTTTTTGATCAAGCTTATAGTTAGGGCTGGATCAGGTGACCCTGAACCATCCCTTAGTTATGCTGCTATAGCAATAGGTTATAGTGCTATAGTGCTGCTATAGTGCTGCTTCTAGCAAACACTTTCAAGACAGCCCTTTACCTCAGAGTCAAATATCATGCTGACATTCTCTTTGGCAGCTGCTCCTTTGTCATATTTGTTCTTTTCCCACTTTTATTTCAACTGCTTTTGTTCCCATAGTGTGAAATTCACAACACACACCAATGCACGTTCTCTCTCACACATACACACACACATGCACATATGCAATTGTCTGGCAGCAATTGGTAATAATCTCTCAAGGGACTTGTTGTGAGTAGTGGGCCACATTTACCCAGTTACCCTTATACTACAGTGTAGATTAAGAAATACATTTACCCCTTATCAACCCACCAACTCCAGCCCATTTGTTCCCCTCTGAAAATATGTATTGAACTGTTTTTGCCTGTAGTTAATTTTAACAAGGATGCGGCCGACTGTGAAAACTGCATCAGAAGACAGGCCAAAAGCTTTTCCTGGAGAACAAACATCCTCTCTCTTATCTCTTCCTTTTGTTTTATAAAATACCTTCCTCTGGGTTCATTAAGAGAAAAGCTGGCTTTTTCCATCCTTATTTGCTGTGATCCAAACTGGAGCACTCTGTTATACCATTCAAAGTGCAGCTCTGCGTGAAACACACCTCAGAAATCTAAAATCTTAAGTAGTCTGCCACACCCTGAAAATCCAACTTTAATAATTAACGAGAGCAAGGATCAGTACACTACAGCTCTGATTCCAGAGATTGGGCAAAAAGACCTGCTGATTTAATACATGTATTACAAACGCGTTATTATTGCAAGTTCACAGAGCATCCATCGAAGCATCAGCACTGCAACGCAACCCCAAACATTGCTCTTCACTTCCAAATTGACTCCTGCTGTCTTACTCTCTTAGAACGACCTTGCAGAGACGACTCTCCTCTTTAACCCAGAGTGCTGTAGCTAGCTCAGCGCTGTCTCTTCCACACCTTGTCCCCATTGTTGCTGATCTTATCGTTCAGCCTATCAGAGGACTAATGACCCCGGCAATCGTTGCTGACCTGTCGGGGGAAGTGCAGCTGCCAAAGAGACGGGAGGAGAGTCCATTAAAAGATTAATGTAAGGAAGTGGACACTGTCCTCCTGGACCTGTGGAGCACTACAGCAGGAATGGGGAAGTTGATTTATTGTCGCCCCCCCCACCTCACTTGCTGAATAGGCAGAGAAGGATGAGCAGGGTGAAGTGCCTTGCTTTGTCAAGAACCAGTGGCGGCACGTCAGTGTGTTTGTTTTAAATTTCAATAAAAAAACAAACATAGTCTATCAATTATAGTAGTTTTAGAGGTTAAAGATTTAATTGGAAGTTAACTAAATGTTTCCAATTTAGGCTGGCATTAGTCAACAGAAACACTGGTTTGGAGCAAAGTCAATGCCAGAGCCTGGCACGCCAATTAACCTGTGTTTTTAAAAGAACACAGTGCCCTATTTATCATTCAATATGCTGCAATTAAGCATTCTGTTGCTTTGGCAACTGTTTTTAATATTTATTTGATCAAAGCGTAGAGTGGCATGAGCTGTGCAACCTGCCTCCATTACTCATGCATCCAGCGTAATGTTGGCATCTGTGCAGGGGGAAAGAAGTTTCCTATTATATGCTTTTAGTAAAGATTTGCTGTCAAGCTAGAGGAGCCCTGTTTCCCTGACTCCTTTAGTGACGGCCTGAACTTTTATAATGGGCTCAAAAAAACAACGTCTTCACTGCATGGGTACTGACAGAGCCGGCTTACTGCTGAGATAGATGCAGGGGAAGATAAATTATCCTCACTTTTGACTGTCAGGTTGGTGTCTCTCTGTTGTTTACATCCAATCTCGTGTTTAGCAATGCATGTAGCCGGAATTTCCATGTTGTCTGGGAAGAAAATGCGCACACACTTTTTTGCAGTCTCACATTTGGACTCCAGTACTTCACTCACAAGCTAAAAAGCTGTGTTGGGCATCAACAGTTTCACACAGAAATCACTAAATAAAGTAGGCATCCCACGACAGACGATGCCGGTGAAAATGAGGGTAATCCACTTCACATTCCTCCAGTTGATGATATAAAGGTTAAAGGTTAATTGGGCAAAATCCCAGCTCTCCCTTCTTCTTAATGGATCGTGTTCTCATTCACTGCTGAAATCACAACACAGGTTTTAAAGAGAGATGTGATGCATGTGATGGCTTTGTGAACATGGTTTGACTAACTCTGCAAAGATTTGCTGTCTGCATCCTTCAGTCATAATGGACTTGCTTACCGTTTGCAGTGTTTGCACCATTAGCCAGAGATGACTTTGCATCTAAGCGTGACTGAGACGAACAAGGACGTCAGATGTCAAACGACAATAAATGGGCTACTGAAGCTAAGTGCTCCTGGACAGCAGAGAACAATAACAATCAGCAATCCCAGTGACACACACAAAGTGCTCGAACTAGGGCAATTTCCTTTGCCAGGTGCAGCACTGCTGAGTTGGATGGTTTTATGTTGATCATTTAGAACCAGACTTAAAGCTTTTTAAAGTGGTTTTTAGCCACTGGGGAGCAGCGGGAAGCTGCAACAACAATACTGGCATGTTTTCAAATTGTTAGCATGGAGAACTGTTCCCAGTCAATGCGGGGAACTAAAACCGTTGCCTATTTAATCAATCAAAACTTATCGAGCAACATTTCTGTTCATTTTAGGCCTTCTGTTGATGTGCGTCAAAACTATGAAGCTTTAGGCTAAGTAAACCAAAAGCAGTGAGCTGAAAGGTGCTGAAACATTGGAGATATTTATCATTGAGTCAGTTAACACAGGTACATTATAGTTAATGTCTAGATATTGATCACAGTAGCTTCAACCTTGTGACAATATTGTTTTTTAATATTCAATATTTCACGTGATATGAAATGTGGTGACTGCTTATAATGTACTTTTAATTGTAAGCTTAATTTGTCCTTTTTTCATGCTGCACTAAATAGGGGCATCATAATAGAATTCTGGTCTGTGTCTTTTCAAAAGTGGCTAATTAGGACATTTAATTTCATCTAGAAAAATTTCTTAGGAGCATTGTAGTCGATGTTATTCAGTATGTCTCATGAGCATCTCTGGAAATATACTGAACTGCGACTGTTTTTACAGATAACAGTCACAGCTATCTAGTGAAAAGAACTACAGTACTGAGCAAAAGTCTTAAGCCACCCCCCCATTTCTTTATTTTTTGCCAGGAAAATGGGCAGTAGCTGCAGTGATTTATTGAAACATGTGCAAACATACATGGAAATAGAGCATATAGTACAAAAACAGAGTTTGTAAAGTCATTATTTATTATGACCACCTTCACAGACACTGGAGTACCACGCTGGAAAAAAACAAAAACACTGGCCCAGGACCATGACATCTTCAGGAATAGTTCTCCAGGCTTCTTGAAGGGCATTCAAATCTCTTCATTGGATGTTGTCTGCCTTTTGATCTGTTGTCTGTCAAGATGATCTCACACTGCTTCAATAATATTGAAGTCCAAGCTCTGGGGAGGCCAATCCATCACTGATAGTGTTCCACTGTGTGTTTTTCGATCCAGGTATGCTTTTACCACAGTGGCAGTGTGTTTGGGATCATTGTGATGCTGAAAAAGGAAGCTGTTACCAATCAGATGCATTCCAGATGGTAATGCATAGTCGATCAAAATCTGGCAGTTCTTTTCTGCATTCATAATTTTATTAGTTTTGACAAGGTCTCCAAAACCACTGGCTGAAATGCAGCCTGGAACCATGACAGAGCCTCCACCATGCTTTACAGGTTAGCTTAGGTTAGGTTAACTGGTGATTCTACATTGACTGTAGGTGTGAATGTAAGAGTGAATGTTTGTCTGTCTTTATATTTTAGCCCTGCAACATGGATCGAGGCAATGCCAAATGACATTCTTCACATATTGCAACATAATGATGTTGTAGTAAAAGCGCTTACCTTCAGTCCAGACCTGTTACCCATTTGGTGCATTATGAAAAGGAAGATATGACAAAGAAGGCCCCAAACTGCCACTGGGGAAATCCGGAGTCAAGCAGGAATGACAGGTTCAAACTGATGAAAATTTATATTTTTTCAGTTTTTTGGGGGAAGCATTTTATGCCTTAATTTGACAGTGAAGACAGGATATTTCGATGGACAGAGTAGTGAGGGAATGGAACAGAGCAAATGTTCCGGTATGAAATTGGGAACTCGCTACTCAGTGCATTTGTGCCCGTGTGGTGTGTGTGCTAACAACTCAGCTATTGGGTTGCCAACCAAAATAATTTAAATGCACATTGCTAACTTTCACTTCTTATTGCCCTGGAGAGACAGCCTTCACATAAAACTCTAATGGAAACAGGGGGGTCAGCTCATTACACAAAAATGAAAATCACCAGCACAAATGTCACTTTCCTTTGTCTTTCATCTGAAGCATGCTGACAGATTGCACAGACACCACCTCAGGGATGGAGACAGTGTCAGGAAAATGAATGGGGAAGAATGCAATAGGCCATTCAGGTAATGTTTGTCATATTTGCTCAAAAAACTATTCCTTCACCTTCTTTGCACCAACTGCTGTAGGTCAGGGAGTCACATCAGGCTTGGCTCTCCTTTTCTTGCACAGTTCCCCCATGCTGCTCACAAAGCCATATTCTTGGCCTGTAAAGCTCTTTTTTTTAATCCATCAGTAGAGAGCAATGGTGGAGAAGAATGTCTCTAAATGAGGTTTGATGTTATTAAATCTGATCACTAAAATAGTTTATAAAACAAATCAGGTGAAAATCAGACATGCTCGCTTAATGGCCATGCAGCTTATCACAACTTAAAGTGGTACTCTACCTCAAAAATCACTTTTTGATAATGAAACACAGCCCTAGATGAAAATTTCTTTCTGCTGCAGGGTACACCTAGAACACTGGATTATAGCAAAACCAGATCTGTGATCAGTTTTAACTTGGCCTGTTGTGTGATTTATCATTATCTTCTATGTGATCTTCCTGACTACAGATGTAACTCTGGCATACCTACGCTTTATATTTTATTGATTTCATTGCCATGCACTGTCCCCATTAAATACACAATGAAGAAAAAAAAATCCCTACTGGGACACAGCTGTTAAATGGCAATGTTTCAATTCAATATGAGGGCAGATTTGTGTGGAGTATCACTTTTACCCCTCAGTGCATTTTAATGCTTGGTTTGAAGTGGCTCTCTGTTATAATTAAGTAGGGGATACTTCAAAGAGACAAAATGAAAAAAAAGGAAATCTTCACAATCTAAACAGGTTCTGACTTACTGACTTAGATCCCAACCCAGAGAAATACTGGAAAACAGCAGCTGCAGTGGTGTGTCCCTACAATATGTGCTAGAACTTTATTTTTTTTCTATGTATTGCTAATTTTGTAGACAATGTCTAGAAAATCTGGGACAGCCTGTGCATCTCTCAGCTGCTCCAATAGTAATGGCAACCTTTAGCTGTGGAATCAAAACAGAATTTGAAATGCACAGCTCAAAAAAAAAATGAAGAGAACACTTAAATCATACATCATCTGGAATGAAATTTTCAAGTTGAAAATCTTTACTGATACACACTGTATAATTCATTGAGGAAAAAAAAAAACTTGAGGGCTGGATTCAAAATCACACCAAAAATCAAAGTTAAAAATGGAAATCACAGGCTGATCCAACTGGGTTCATGATGTGGCTCAGTAGAGTGTACATGTATGGCTCTCATATTCCTGTCAACATCTGGGCATTCTGTCCCGGTGGATCTTCTCCCAGATGTTGATCAGGGCATCAGTGAGCTCCTGGACAGTCTGTGGGACTATTTGATGGTGTTGGATGCACTGATACATAAGGTCCCAGAGGTTTTCAACATGAAGGCCAGTCAGTGGCGACTGTGTCTTTGTCATCTAGGAACTGCCTACATACTCTGGCCACATGAGGCCAGGCACTGTCCTGCACCAGGAGTAACTCAGGACCCACTGCACCAGCTTAGGGTCTGAGAATTTCATTGCTGCTACCTAACAGCATTAAAACAGCAGCTGGCCAACACAGGGAGGCATATGTGACCCTACAAGGATACGCCTCCCCAAACCAACACTGACCCACTGCCAACCAGTCATGATGGATAATGCTGCAAGCAGCATAACATTCACCAAAGTATCTCCATACTCTTTCATGCCTGTCACATGTGCTCAATGTAAACTTGCTCTGATCTGTGAAGAGAACAGGCCGCCATTGGCAGTCCTTCCAGTTCTGGTGTTCGCTGGTGAATGCCAATTGATGGTGCTGGGCTGTGAACACATATCCCACTACATTGGGCTTCGGAGTCTGTTTCTGACCACCACATGAGTAGTAGTAGTCATGTTGTAGGGTTCTCCTCCTGTTCCTCCTTCTACAATGGAGGATACCAATCATTCTGCTGGATTGATGTCCTTCTACAACCCTGGCCAGCTCTCCTTGAGTAACGGCCCATCTCATGGTATCTCCTCCATGCTGCTGAGATTGTGCTGGGCGATACAGCACACTTTCTTAGGATGTATGTGCCAACCTGGAGGAGCTGGACTACCTGTGATTGGACCATGAGATGGTGCCAGCAGTGACAAGGAACTAACAAAAAAGCAATCAAGTGGTCCCTTCATTTTTGGAGCAGCGTAAATAACACCACACTCTTTACTGCGTCTGTGAGCTCGCAGAGGACCAAGATGTTTGCCATTAGTGGGTTTAACTTTATTTTGAAAGAAATTATTTTGTTCCCTAAAACAGCACATCATTTTCTTTGGTTACCTGTTGGAATAATATGCTCTCTATGAGCTGTGGTGGTTGCACAGCCACTGCAGTTAACCGCCATGTACGATCAGATTGCCATGCATATAAGTTACCTTCAGCAGTAACAGGATGCAACTGCCTGCCCAGTTACCATTGCTGCTATAACGGTCAGCTGGCTGCAGCGGACGCTATCGCTACATCTTGCCACCAGAGTAATGAAATTCCTCTATAGACTCAAGGTTCAACAGCAGTATGGCCATTCCTCCGTGTCACCTTTCTTTCTTTACTTTCAAGCCCAGTGCGCGATAATCCCGATGAATTTACCAGTTATAATCATGACACATATACTGATTCACACGTATCTATAACCAGTGGAGTGTCTCCCTTTTTTCTTTCATGTTGCATTAAAATATAAACACTCAACAAAGGAAACCAAAAATTGTCTGTGTGAGAGAAAAAAACATGGGTAGGAGGGCAGGAAATGGAAGAGTGTTAGCAAACAGAAGGGGAAAAAAAAGACCAAAGGATCAAAGATTCAGTCGTTTTGGATTGCGGTCAAAAGCGCTAAAAGCTTTATGCTTTAACAGGATTGTTAGGCAAGATACCTCAAGCCTCACTGGCTCATGTTGCTGTGAGCATAATGATTGGTTGGTGGGGTATTTTATATGCAGCATGGGTAATTAAATTGGTGGATACTGTTCTGGAATCAATATGAGCCCACTGACATGAAGTATTACCACCAAACCGCTGCGTCCACGCAAGTGTGTAGGGGGACAAAGTCAGGGAGAGAGAAGGTGAGGAAAGAGAACATAAGAGGCGGAGAGTGGGGGGGCAGAGTGGGCAGCACAAATTGCAAGCTAAATTTTTATTATGACAGATGAGATGGGTTATTGGAATCCAGGCAAGGCTCTTTGACTGTCGATGCCATTACAGGACACGGCTGCTTTAAATCTGGGTCACCTATCGACTTAACCTCGCATTGGGCATCAGCGGGGCCTCATTGCCGTGTAATTATGCCTGGAATAAATAGGGCATTTGGCTTGTGGCACCACACCACATTGCAGCTGGTATAATGGACAGTGTGGAATTCATTTGTTCTCCTCTGTTCTTTTCTAATCCCTCCTCTCAACTTCTATTAACTCTGTACATTTTTCATTTCTTCCTCTGAGCCCCCTTCTACCCTTTGGTTTTCTTGCCATCATTGTTTTTTTATCCTTTTTTTGTGCCGCGATTTATCTTATTCCCCACTGTCCTTGAGCGCAAGAAGGGGGGGGGGGGCATATAAGCCTCAGAAGGAATGCACCATTAAGAAAGAGTTGTTAGCAAAGCGCTGTACGAAGTGTAATGCAGGGACAAATTACAGGCAGTCCACACACTATGTGAATTCATCCACTGCAGCCCAATTAGGGAGCATAAATATTCACTCTGCACTCATATCATCTGTCCTACTGTTGTTGGTAGTTTTGAAGATATTGCGGGTGGCCATTTGGCTCCATAATGCCTGTTCAAACCAAATCTAAGTACAGCACATTACTGTCTGCAGAAACTGTGCTTATGGTGCTTTGGGCGCACAGCAGGAAAAGAAACCTAAGTCCCCCCCCTTTAAGCTACTAGCAGGGTGTGCTCATACACACACACGTGTGTGTGTGTGTGTGTGTGTGTGTGTGTGTGTGTGTGTGTGTGTGTGTGTGTGTGTGTGTGTGTG
>JAVDPK010000866.1:794650-813083 GCA_034780415.1 Cichlasoma orientale | reverse complement strand
TGTGTGTGTGTGTGTGTGTGTGTGTGTGTGTGTGTGTGTGTGTGTGTGTGTGTGTGTGTGTGTGTGTGTGTCTTGCTGTGAGGTGACCGGCTCAGTAATTGGTCCTGGAGGCTTTTACCTGGCGGCGTTGACTGGCCATGTCAGTGACTTTTTTTTTTTTCTCATTTCAACTCCAAATGGCCTCACTGGCCATTTAGAGCTCATTACCAGTACTTCTGTTAACTGTTTCAACTGTCATGAAAGGGCGGTAAAAAGGGAGTACATTTTTTTGTCATTAATTATATGCCAGACTTTTGTTAGTAGAAGTATGCAAGCTATTTTCATGCACATCACAAAGAGAACAGACGCTTGTGCCTTTGCCTTCATTAGAATGAATTCTGTACAACTTGGCTTTTATTAAAAACAACGGGGGTTCCAGTCTCCGCTTCTGTCTTCATTGTTTTTAATCTTTGTTAATTAATTTGAAAAGGTCCTGATTAAAATAATGGAATTGTCAGGGAAGGCTTTGTCTTAAGCTTCTATGAATTCAGTAAAGCTGTTTGAAAAGTATTTTTCTGAAATGTTCAATAATTAAATACTTTCATGAGTCACTGTTGGAACATCTTGTTCCAAAGCACAAGAATGTTTCTAAAAATGTTTTTAAATGTAGTTGAATCCTCTTTAGACATTCTGAGTAGCTCCCCTCTTCTTTGTTTACTGCGTGAGTAATCTTACAGTGGGTTAGCTTTGGACTCAACAGAATAGATAGATTTCATATATTTTACGATGCAGAATATTGCTTTCAGCTTTATAGGTGTCACACTGGTGATTTGAGATAAATATTAGGAAAGTCCACATTTATTTCTGTGCATATAATTGCGAAAATACACTCACTGGCCACTTTATTAGGTAACCTCTTCAACTGCTCGGTAACAGCAAGATCATATAGCAGCAGCTCAGTGCATTTATGCGTGTAAACACAGTCCAGACGACCTGCTGAAGCTCAAATTGAGCATCAGAATGGGGAAGAAAGGTGATGCCAGATGGGCTGGTCTGAGTATTTCAGAGACTGCTGGGATTTTCCCACACTGCCATCTCTAGGTTTACAGAGAATGATCTGACAGTGAGAAAATATCCAGAGAGCGGCTGTTCGGTGGACAAAAATGACTTATTTATGCCAGACTGCTTCATCAAACCTTGAAGCACATGGCTTCAACAGCAGAAGACCACACCGGGTGCCACTCCTGTCACAGCCAAGAACAGAAAACTGACAAAACAATTCACACAGGCCCACCGATACTGGAAATAGAAGATTGGAAAAACTAGTGTGACGCTGCAACTTTCAGATGGTAGGGTCAGAATTTAGTATAAACAACATGAAAACATGGATCCATCCTGCCTTGTATCACCAGTTTTGGCTGCTGCTGCTGGTGTAATGGTGTGGGTGGATAGTTTCTTGGCACTCCTTGGGCCCCTTAGTACTTGATGATGATATTGTTTAAATCCCACAGCTTACCTGAATATTGTTGCTGATCATGTCCATCTTTTTATGACCACAATCTACCCATCTTCTGGTGGCTGCTTCCAGCAGGATAACACACCATGCCGCAAAGCTCAAATCATCTCAAACTAGTGTCTTGGGTGTGACAATGAGTTCAGTGTACTCAAATGACCTTCACAGTCACCAGATCACAATACAATAAAGAGCATTTGGGATGTGGTGGAACGGGAGATTTGCATCGTGGATGTGCAGCCGGCAAATCTGCGGTGTGATGCTTTCATGTCAATATGGACCAAAAATCTCTGAGGAATGTTTCCAGCACTCCGGTGAATCTATGTCATGAATATGTCTAATAGATTATGTCTATTCTATTGTTCTATTCTATTGTATTCTGAAGAATTATGACAGTTTTGAAGGAAAAGAGGAGGTCCAACCCAAAACTAGTAAGCTGCACCTGATAAAGGTGAGTGTATGTTACATATCAGACCTTTTTATAGTTCTATGCCATGCTTGGAATGCTGCATTTTCAGTGTCCAAAAAAAAAAAGAAGAAAAAAAAATGGAACCGTAGGACTGCTTCCTCCACTAGAGATTGTGTAAATGCATGTACATTCCCTGTTGCTTTTTCCATCTTCTGCTGAACATGAGCACCTTACTCATGGCCGGATTGATGAGGCTAAATATATACTCTGGTATCAATGCCTCACATACTTTTCACAGGATGTTTCCCTCGGGAGTTATGGTATGGTCATGGTGACAGTAGCGCTATGCAAGCTTATCTTCACCATGATAACGTTCCACGAAACCTTTGCTGACAAGCCGGATATTGTGGAGAGGGAAAAAAACCCCAAAGACATCAGGAGATAGACGTCCTTCAGAGTAACAGACGACTTCAGATTCAGTTATTTGCAATTGTCGGTAAAAAGAAAAAAAAAAAAAGAAAAGATTAAAACACAGGTTTCCTGATAGTGAATTCTTGTGGTCGTTTTGAAAATGACTGCTGTCTTCCAGAAGCAATGGGTAGTATGCTATCAGCAGTTTTTGATAGGTGGTTGGCCACAGAAAGAATCTAAAGGCCATGGTTATCATCTATTATTCAACCATCATTTTTTAGTTTGCAGTTTCTCCTGACTCAGAATGGACCTTTGAGGATTTGCTATGAAAGAGTCTGTGGCCCCTTATTTGACAGGAACCTATAGAAATTCTTGTCATTTCTGACCTCTTTTATAAAGAAAAAAAAGTGTATTATGCTTGAGTAAAGGAAACATCAGTTAACAAAACTACTTAAAAACAACACTGCTGATTGAAAGAAAGAAAGAAAGAAAGAAAGAAAGAAAGAAAGAAAGAAAGAAAGAAAGAAAGAAAGAAAGAAAGATATTTAAGAGTTTTATGAGAAGAGTTTTATGTTTGTGTAGGACATTTAGGAAGCTACTGGCCAAACATGGATAAAAAGGGAAATTTATTTCATATTTTGCAGTTAAAAAAATGTCTCATGTCTTCATCGCAGGAAAAGTAATTGTTAAAGAAATCCCCGGTGTACCTTTTGAAGGATTCATCTGTATCAGGGTCATTACTGTCCAGCTTTCTATTCCAGCACTCTCCTCTCCTGCTTGAAGGCCCGTTTTTGTCCGTTCTAAACAGGGTGTTCTGCTCTTCTTTTGTGTTCGACAGGCAGGCGGCTGAAAGCTCATTTTGGGTACAGCGAGTCAGAACACATGGAACCTGTGGTAGAAACTCTCTGAGTGCTCATCTCAAGCTGACAGCAGGCAGTCCCTCAAGCATTACCGTAGTTGGCTGTGACTGATTTCTCCGAGGCAGACAGAGCCACGGGAGGCTAAATGTTCTGCTTTGGCTTGTCCGTTTTGATTTGCTCTCGATGTACGCCTGTTTGGCATTTTGTCTTTTGAAATGTGTTGTATTCGTGCGGTTAGCTGAAGTTGTTTACAATCAGTAAACATCACTCAAAAAGACAGGAAGCTAGGACTGTTACCTGTTAGGCGAGACTTAAAATATAGATGTGATTGCTTTTTTCCCTTCTTTCTCTTTTTAAAGTCAAGGTCTCAGATGCCTGCTGCCTTCTAACAGCACATGAAATCTTTATTGGCGTGCACACCAGGTATCACCTGGTTGGCAGATGGTAGACAGAGAGAGACGGGCTGATTCATGCAGCTCATGTTTATCCGCTCAAATCCTCAGATATTAATTTTGTTTTTCTATTTGCAAATGAACTCTTACATTAACAGTAGCAGCAGAGTGAAACACTGTATATGGCTTTTTATCATGTAATCTATTTACTCTATTGTCAGCTTGACCTATAGAGGGGTGTTTATAGCGACAGTCTGCCAATAAAGGAACAGACAGTCAAGCTTAAAGTAAGCATAAGGGTGTACTGGAGACTCTTATAGTCTGTGTACACTGAGGAATAGTTGCCAAGGCGACGTTATCATCCATTATCCATCATTGGAAGCAACAAATCCAGGCTTTGCTATTTATTCTGCTGTTTTCTCAGAAATGGAGGTGACAGATGGTGTGATGGTGGAGAGAGTACATTATTGATCTACACAAGACCTGACTTGTAGCCATCCTCGTTCTCCAATGGCAATCCCACAGGCCTTCCACTGAGCAGAGCGGTGGGCTATCTTATTCGACAGTGGTTTATGGAGCCTGTCACTGGGATGTGGAGGAGCATGTAGCACAGAGAAACTCCCTAAGGATCAAGGAGATGTGGTGGTGGTGGGTGGGTGTGGAGGGGTCACAGGTCACAGGCTGTGAGTACAACAATCTAGGGCTATGATGCCTGGTTTGGAAGAACGGTAAGGATAATGTGAGTTCATAGCGGCAGGCGAAACTGTTGCTGTAATACTTAGGCATACTAATGCTTTGAGCAGAGAATGAAAAGGAATAGAAAACGGGCTTTGATTGTGTTCCACACATTCAATGTTGAAATCCTTTAAAAGGGACCTATTATGAGAGTAGAAAAACCGTCAGAAACAGGATAGAAAAGTTTGAAACCGGAGCTTGTGACTCATAGGGATTACATATATATATGCCGACCTCTTTATTTGAAAGAAAGCAGATGCATAACAGAAAACTAGACAAGAGCAACGCTGTTTAACAGGGAGAGAGGTTCCCACATTAGCATCGGCCATCCTTTTGTTTGGTCCTGTGTGTTTTCGGTGCTCATGTTTGAGCACGTTTTGCTAAAACTACAATGACCAACTCAAATGAGTGTATAAAAGTGCAACCATTTACTATGTTTGTGGTCTGTTTTTAAAGAGTTGTGTCTGTAGTCAAAGCTATTGGATTTGGGGTTTAGTACTACATAGTAATAAGCTGTTAGGGACTTGGCACCACATTTCCGTTGCTGATCAAATAGAGTCGGTGAGATAGACTGTCCCTGTTTGTATCTAGTTGATTTTAGACTTTTTTCTGCTTCAATTTGGGGATTTAAGAAAAACACTTTTCAGACGTAGTTGCTAGCCAGTACCTCAAAGACAACAGCTGGCTAAAGGGGGTAATTGCTGATAGTTACACGGCTAACGTTAACATCTGCGCTGGCTAGGATAGCATTTATAACTCCTGGATATTTAAATGTTGTGGAAACTGGATCTTTACTATTTTGACAGTCCAGTTTTTGCCATAGCTATATCACTGTTGGCCAGCAACCATTACTCTTTGTGACAGCATGTGACAACACGACACTGCAGCAGCTTGTCAAAGCAGGAGTCAACCTTAGCAAAATTGGCCAACCAGCTTCTGTCTGCTATGTGAAATAATGGGTCCTCGCTAACAATGGGTTTGCTAAAAAAAATAAAAGTGTAAAACATATATGGATGTTTGTAGGATATGCGGTGTGACACAGTGTAGCCTGTAGGGCAGCAATTTGACAGCGTGTCTCTCAAATGTCACATTGCCACTGCCATGGGAACCATCCACCTCAAGGTTTTACACTTTGTCTGAAAGGAAAAGACCGTGAGGTGGATGTTAGCACACGTGGTATCATACTGCCATACACAGGGATACTTCGAATATGAATTATGTAGGGTCTTTACTTTACAATATAAAGCGCCTTGAGGCGACTGTTTGTTGTGATTTGGCGCCCGATAAATAAAATTGAATTGAACTGAATTGAATCTGAATATAAGAAAATTGTTTTCTATTTTATCTACCTGTAGTCTTTCATTCTTCCCTCCACATTTAAAGCACAGCCCCCCTAATCCACCCTCCACTCTCAAAGTAAGAGCAGTGCGACTCGCTCCTTCTATGACTGCTACATAGATGGCCTTCCTCTGTTAGGAGAGATATATGAGATGGAAGATACAAAACCAAGGCTCTTAATAAAAATCATCCATTTTTGTCAGAGCTGGCCAGGGGACAGTTTGCAGCAGTATCAATAAAACCCCCACTCGACCCCCACCCCTTGCTACCTCCATCTCCTCTTCTTTCTGTCTTTCTATCTTTTTCCTCTTTTCTGAGTAACAGCATGCATCACACACAGAGAGAACGAGCATCACCTCTGCGGTCCCCGTTATCTCCTAGATCATTGTGTCTCTTTCTGAAGGCTGACCTCGCCGCTGCACATTTTGGGGCTGTCACGTGGCAGGGCAAATCACACTTATCATGAGGTAAAGGGATGACGACCACGCTGCCATTTATTTCTTGATTTCACCGCAAAGGGAGAGTGTAGGTGTAACTGAATTCTCCCCCCTTCTGCCTCCTCTTGGGCATATAAACCCACTGTAGAAGTAAGTCGACTGTCCAGAACTGTACCACACTCAAACTAGATTATTGTTATTTCCTCACACTCTGACTGAAGCTTTATAGTCATTATGCTGCTGTATGAAGAAAAATGTTGCAGCAGCAGCAGCAGTAGGGCTGCCCCCACACTTCAAATAAGGCTGTTCTTGATGGTTTGTGAATAATTTCCTGTAAATGTTGAGTAGACTGCATGGAGGATACTGAGGGGTAAATATGATAAGAGAATGCATAAACACATCAGTCATACTGGTGTTGCGGAGGTTGCTGATATACTCCTGTAGGTGGGATTGTCATGCCTGGGGATGATGGTGCGACTCCTCTCCAGGAGAGCATGAAACAGGATTACAAACACATCAGCAAACCACAACCTTTATTTCAGGACAACTCCTCGTCAAAAATACACGGTTGCTAACTTTAACATTTTTATGTCTGATTTATTTGTCTTGACAAAGCGCTCACTCTAATATAGAGGCATCTAAAAATAAAAATTAAGTTTGTGGAGCGACCAGGATTCGTGTTGAGCTTCGCTCTCTTTAGTCACGCGCGCCCCTCAGGTGTAGCTTTTCACGCTGAGTAATTTGTGTGATGTCACCTATTTTCTGGAAGTACCAATAAATAAATAATATATAAATATTTTTAATACAAGGATGCCGTATGTATTTTTATCACCACAGCAGAATGTCTAAAGCAATTCAAATAGAGTCACATGTGTGAAAGGGGCTCTTCAGCTTGACTGACAGCTCAACCGTTTAGATCTCCGCTGCACCAACAACTCCACCGACAGGTTTCAGCGAAGGGTGCCGTGAAAGGTGAAAATAAAAGTTACTGCCCTGCTTGAAGGCACCCAATTGGACCACGGCCCCTGCCTGCACACTGATATGACTGGCTGCTGCAAATTTCTCTCCTGACACTCGGTTACCCACCGTTTGTCAGGAAGCTCCCATCATGCTTCGTGCCCCAGCAGCTGTAGCTGTGGGCAGCAAACACCTTGTCACCAACAGGAGCTATGATGATATGCCTGTGAGTTAAGTGCACACACTGTTGCATCCTGAACTCACGCACCCCCGCATGACACGTCGAAACACAAGCACACTTCTTCCTTTTACGCCTGTCAGATCACATATCCCAACAGCACCGGCGACGCCGTTACAGGTTTTCCCTACTGTTTCGCTGTCTGACCACTTCCTCACTCCAAACTGCACAAAATCCAATCGCTGCACAGGTTCTAGTGTGAAATGAGAGGCAGCAGACACTCACTAATACGATCTGTCACAGTCTGTTGGATGGGAGAAATGTGGAGCAGGGGATAGCTCATCTTGATAAGCGCAGGAGCCTTTGCTGTTTTTACACGATTTTAATATGGTTGCACGCTACGGAGATGTATCTCCTCCCACCAGCCGCATGTTTTTCAAAGGACCCCTTTTCCTTTCTTCTCCTCTCCTCTTCTCTCCACCCTCCACTCCAGCTCATGTTCCCTCCATGAGTGTCACCAATTGCTTTTTTCCGGGCTGCTTTTAAATTAGTCTGTCTCCCCCATCTTCAGCTCTCATGTTATTTTCATAGAAGCCAATTCAAAGTGGATTGCATGTTAATTCAAATATGGGATCGCTGTCCCTCACAAGAGATAGTGGACAGAAAGCAATTGGAGCCCAGGAGCTGGGTAGACATGTCTGGCAGACAAGCCCCAAATGTGTCTCCTGCCGGGCTGAGTGACAGAAAATGCAAATAATTTGAGCCTCACTCAGCCTGTGTCTAGACACTGCACTCTTCTTGACTTTGAAGCCACGCTGCACTTTTTAGTAACATTATATTTGTACAGAGACATTTGAAGAGCCTGTGATTTGCTTCCCCACTGGCCCATGGGTCACTAACTTCATTACGAAGGATATCATTTATTATGCATCAGAGAAAATAAAAAAAATTCTGATTGAAGGCGCTATGAATTTTGAAAGGGCTCACATGCACATACTTCTAAGTAGCTGTACACACACATACTAAATAAATAATAAAAAAACAAAAACAAATCCTGGCCACCATCTACTTGGCTGTGACATGAATCCATAAGCAGCAAGCCTGTTCCTTGGTTACAACCATATTGATGAACATTTACATCCAATATGTTGCTCCATTGATTCTTCATTATTCCAATTCCCGGGACTATTTCAATGTGGCATGGCAGCAAGATGTACACAATTAATTTGTACTTTCTATTAAAGCCAAGTCATTAAAAGCATGCTGCACAACAGTTTATAATTAAAATACCAGCACAAGCAAGAGGTGAAAGTCTCATTAGTATTGGTGCCACGTGCTGTTTATTTCCTTGACTAATTTCAAGAGCCAGTTATAGCAGTTGCTGCGATGATTTATGTGCTGCGCATACATGTATGTATACAAGGGTGAGTGTTTTGAGACGGCACCGATGTTAGGAAAAATAGGCCTCTTTAATTGGAAATAATAGCGGATAACATCAAGGTCATTAATGTGTCGACAGATGATTATTCTGTGCACAAGCGTAAGCTCATTCATCTACCATCACAGCGAGCTGGAGCAGTGATACTAAAAAAAGGGAGAGCAGAAATCGCAGTAAAAAAAGAAAAGTGATGTCAACCTGTTTATTAATAATTTATTAATGGGTGTACAAATATGAGAAACAACGAGAGGAAGAGGAAACAAAATGTTTTCTAACTCATATTTTTTAATTAGTCGCAATAAAGACAATCTATAAATCTGCTGTGTGTGCTTGTCTTTCTACTATATTTCAATTTGTGTGTGAATGCAAAAAGTGCTATGGTTCATCTGATGCTAGAAAGCTTGGTTAGCAAATGGCATAACTCCATAAAATGCATGGATGCAACACGCAGATACAGATATTAGTGCTAGTAATAGACTAATAAGATACTAGATGTTCACCCATGTGACGACCAACCCTGCCCTGCCTTCCTTTTGGTCTGTTTGTGTAGCAGGTCGTCTCTGTGAGCACTGGAGGGCTGGTGTGGCTCATTTCCAATCAGTGACTCTGGCAACACCAATGTGTGCCAGTGCTCTATATATAAGTGCTCACAGCTCATTTGATGGGTGGCTCTCCTCCCTGAGACACTTCCTTGGATTTTGGTTTGGTTTTTTGCACTTCACAACATTGCATATATTATTTCTTACTCATGCACTCACTGACACTATTGAGTGTACTGATTACACACATCATGTTTAGTATAAATTCTGCCTTTTTTCCCTTAATTTAACATAAACTGTTTTTGTGTGCATCTCCCTTTTCTGTCATGGTCATGCGACCTGGTTTGCGACACCCACAGAGACTGAAGCCCAAACGCCTGATATAGTGGACAGCTATCCAACGTAATTGTTAGATAATTCTATTTAAATGTTCCAAAATTCACCCACACCACAAAAACAGTCGAGAGCTCCAGTTTAGTGATTCAACGGGTCATAAATTATCTGAATATCAGGAGCTGGACCACCCCCCCCCCCAACTCCCCTTCTGGTCATATGTCTATAAATGCCTACTTGCACCACACAAGCATTTGTTCTCATTTCCATCCTCCCCCCTCCCTCCCCCCTTTTTCTCTGGTTGTCAGCCTCTCTCAAAGGTATGCGGGGGATCTGCCAGGCCCGGGAGCTGTCCTCAATGAGGCCTTCCCCAAACTGCTGCCTCTGGCCTAACTTTCTGCAGCCTCTGGCCTAGCTTCATGAATCTTCATGCTGTGATGCGAAAGTGCTCACTGCACCATGTTAAATATTGTTTACTAAGCATGAGCAAATTACTGTTTGAATCAATAATTAGTTGTTTTGTTTTTGTTTTTTCAAAAACTTTATCAATGGCAGCGACACTAGTCAAATTAGCACAGTGGTATTCCAGACTGCTGATGTTCTCTCGGCACACTGAATTGTTAAAGTATCAGTCCTTTGTCAATATGTGTTGAGTGTACAGTGTCACAGACATAGATCTATGCCACAATAATGAGACACAATTGATTAGCTTTGCTTCTCAAATGAGCCCCTCACAAGGAAATTGAAATAACACTGAGTCACACCATACAGACATGATTAATGGTGTTTTGAGATTGGGATCTAGTGGTATTTACATAATCAGCAGGGGAGAATTAGCTGTTTCCATCGTTGCGTTGTCTGTGAACAGTGGCTCTCCTCTTACGTCAGCCTTTTACTTTGATTGTACTGCATTGTCTTCAAGACTTGATTTCTCAAAGGTTTTAATAAAGTGATTGCACAGATAATGAAGAGAGTTCTGAATTCGCAACAAAGTTAAAATGACATGGTGGCTGGGTGGCTGGGTGGGTGGAAGGTATAACTTTAACAATATATATATATATTGTGCTTCCCGTGGCAACAGAGAGGAAGTAAAAGTGAATTTTGCTCATATGCTTTACAGTGAACAACTGTTTAAATAGTAAGCCATCAACTCAGACGTACAAAATAACACAATATTAGAAGAATATCACAGAATATCAAGACTTTACAGTGTTCACAGTCTCCTGAAAACTTCAATTTTTTCTATACATGTTAATGAGAATGCAACAGTATTTCTGTTAGGTTATCATAAACAAATTGTTGATTCCCATCAAATATCGTTGTACTTGGCCAGTTTGTGGTGAAATAACTGCATTATTTTTTATTTATTTTTTAATTAATGTAATTGTAAAAGCAGGTTTTGTAATTGTCAGTGATTTATAATATTATTGCCCTTCACATTTTGGATGATTAAACAAAGTTAATCAAGATTGCTGCTGAGTAGTAATTTTCAGCATGCGGTCATAAGTAGATTTTAAACTGTACTGCAAGTTCAAATGGTTATAACAGAAGGAGGATAAAAGGAGTAAAGAATGTATGGAAAGAAAATATCCTCACTGCTCAGTGAGAGGCTATTTGTAAAATTATGTAAAAGAAAATCCACAATATGAATGATACATGTAAAAAGGTATATTGAAACATTTTACAGCAGCGTGTACAGCAGGCTGTAAAACCACCTTTAAGCCAGCTCTGCTGTGGCAAATGTTAAATGTAAAACTAGTGTAAGTGTAGCTAAAGCAAAAGAAATCATAGTTTTTTATTTTTATCTATAACGTTAGTGAATATTTAATCTGTAAACCCATCAGATTTAGCTTCTGGGGATAGCAGATAACGGCTACCCGTTTCAAGACTTCCTCTTCCTTGGTCATTTTTCACAAATGCAGATACATTTTAAAAGCTAATAAAAAGCTAAATAGATAACTAATGGTTTTGAGATTGCATTTTGGCAAACCTGCACAAACACATCTATAGGACTTGTATTACAAGTATACTACACGTGCCTACAGACTCATTCATTTGCATATATCTATTTACAGAGATTAGCATTAGCTGACCTCTGTAAAGCTGCCACTGATACTAGCTGCAAGCTACATGTCATACCAGACTATACACTTAATGTAAGTGTGTGTTCTGTTTCTCATGAATTTAAAAAAAAAAATCCATCTATAGGAGGACACATTCCTTTTAAAGAAGTCTACTGAAGGCCACACCGTTGCCACTGCGTTCATGTTAAATAGAATCTCAGAGCTCATACAGAGACTTGAAACTGAAAAAAAAAAGGGATGAAACCTTATGCATAGACCTGAAAATAATGTCTGTCGTCTGGTTAACACACGTGAGCCATGTATGCACACACACACACACTGAGAAGTTATGCCCTGGGACAACTAAAGCTACTGCATGTCCTCTGCTTGTTCCAACACAGAAAGGTCACTGCATGATTTATGCACTTGTTTTGTGAGTTAGATGGGAAAGTGTTTGTGCTTTGGGGCACCTGACCAATTGAAACATGAACTATGAAAATAAAATTCAGTTCATGAATTGATTTGCAGCTTAAGCTGCCCAACTGAATGTCAACGGATAAATACATAGAGTGTGTCTGTGCCCATTTGTGCATTTATGTTGATATTTCCAGATTAATGTGTATCCTCGTGCCTTGCAGCATGCACGTGAGGGCATTTCTGTTAACTGTATAATATGTAACCAAACAGACGCTCCATGTTAACATTGCTGGGTCATGATATAGCTTGCTTTTTTTTTTCTTCATGCAATCACAGTCTTTAGATAAAGACATTAAGTGTGTATACCCTTATTTATATGGTCGTGTGCTCATACTTTACTTGATTCCTCCATCTAATGCTAGCATCTGTCTTGACATGACAGTTCGCTGTTGACGACATGCATTCTTTAACATGGCAGCTCGCAAGGGAGAGACACAGATGGGTTTTGACTTTGTAATGGTTCTGGGTGACCGAGGATGGAGTTATTCTAGTTGACAAGCAGCTCCGTATCTGCTGTAATCAAATATCTCCTGTGTGCTCTTTTTTCATACATTTTTAGAGTTTTCTAGCCGTGATTAATTAAATAATTTAGGCATAGCCGACATTTAGAAAAGGGGAAACTGCCTTTGAAATATACAAGAAGCTTAAAAGAAAACAGCAGATGAGTACATTTTGATAACTTTAATATAATATGAGAAGGGTTTTATTTACCACATCCTCCCTGGTGGTCTGTGTGGTATCAACACTCTTTTAGTATTTTGTTAGATAAATCATGCACACTCCATCTTCTTCTCACACATAAAACAAACGTATAGAATCCACTGAGTAAAAGTGGTTTAACAATTTGCACAGGCTTCCTTGGATATATTCCGTTGAATGCTTTCAATACAGAGTATTTAAATTTAACAGCTAAAGGAAATTCTGGAAGGAAATCGCTCTCTTTGTCACAAACTGGCTTAAGGCAGGTGATAAGGAACGGTTCCAACCAAGAAATTTCCTTATTCCTTATTCCTTATCTTTTTTCTAAATCTATTAACCATATTAAACAAGCACTGAAGAAATTTAAAGTTAGGTTACACAGTTGGTCACACAGTTGAGAGACCAGTTGGCAACCATCTGGCAGCTGCCGCTAGGGAAAAATGAATATTCCCTAAGTGGTTGGTAAGTGGTTTCTGGAAGTGTCTGGCTGTCTCTGTGAAAGGAATTGCTAAAGCCCCATTCACAAAGGCCTAAAGATGGATCAGTGACCCCCTGGCCACAAGGGAGGAGTGTGTATTCCACGACAAGTTGCTGGTTGTCACTAGCGTGAAAATGGTTGCAAAGCGGTATACGGTGCTGCACTGAAAACCTTCTTGCAATTGCTTTGGTCACTAGCAGGCTGCCATGGTCATCAGCAGTTGTCCAATTGTCTGTAAACACCCACTGATTTGTGTCACATGTAACACAGACTGAAAACAGGGAAAGTAAAAGTTGCCTCTTTTACTTTGAAGGTGAACCTTTGATGTTTCTGTTTTCTGTCATATTTTCTCAATTTCGACTTCAGTTTGGAGAGCAAACGGTGCGTGTAGACAGTTGGCATTTTTCATCCAAACTACGGGTGACCGTGGCAGCGTGCTACTGACCAAAGCAATCATAAAGAGAATCTTCTTCCTCCTCACATTTATCTTTATCATGAAAGGGAAAAAGAAGAAAAAAGGGGACATAAAGAAGAGCAAAAGAAAAAAGTACAACAAATGTAAAGAAAGAGATAGACTACATAATATTCATGGGGTATTTTTCTAGTAAAATACCTGGAAATTACGCACAACTTAAAATAACTTATGCAGTACTTAAATCACTTACAGTATAAGTTTTTGTCTCCTTTCTTGTAAAATACCTGAAGTAACAGGCTATTTAAAATTAATTACAATGTCAAAAAAAAAAAGAAATCCATGAAAAAGAGTAATTTTCTGGCAGCTTGGGCACCAGAAAATACAGTAAAATAATGGAAATTTACAATCACAAGAAAAATCCCATGGATTTTTTCCGTAATCAAAATACAGAAAATTTCTGTATTTTTATTGGACACTATAGTTATTTTAGCTTTAAATTAATATGAAATCTTATTCATTTTTGAAGATTTTTTTTATAATACATAAAAGGTATTTACATGTGTACAAACAATGTTATCACCTATGGTCAAACACTGTTGCAATTCATTTCATCAGGCTTAAAACTGCAGAAAAGTGTATTTATCCGTTGGGTTTTATTATGCAATTTTATGTGAATTTTTAAAAAAACTTTTATTCCATAATTAATGTAATAAAAAAACCAAAATACCTTTGTTAAACTACTAACTGGGCTCATAATTATAAAATCTACTGTTGATTTTTGATTATATCAACTCTCCAAAATGGTTTTTATGTGTATTCCAGCATAAAGTTAATGGATTATCTTTTTAAAAATCCAAAAATGTTATTGTAATTACAACACTGTTAATTATAGATCCTATCAAGTTCATACATATGATTTCACATAAAACCACGTGTTAGAGTTGCACTTACTAAAATATGTTTTGTATAATGTCATAATACTGCTGAGAGCATATTTGTTGTGGGAGTATGCATGTTATTTCTGCACCAGAGAAGTGTGCATATGCAAAGAGGTTAGATTGGTCATATTGGTGGTATTGATTGTGCATTTTATTGTGTAACAGTGCTTTGCATTTATATATGCATCTGCCAAGTGTGGAATGAGAGGAATGCAAATAATGACCTGGAAAAGAAGAAAGAAAATAGGCTATAAATACACACAAGGGAATTAGCAGAAGTGTACATAACTGGGGAACAAAGCACAGCTGAAACTATTCAAGACAATAATACAAAGGAAACAAAACCAAATGCAAGACATGGGAGACAAATTACCACCAAAGTAAAACAGGAAGTGAGAAACAATCATGTGAAACAGGGAGACACAGAGACAAGAGCTTTACAGAATAATTACCACTGAAGGGCTCTGAAGGGTCCATCCAAAGTCTTACACTGTGACAGAGAAGGAGAAAGCTGATGGTGACAGTAAATGAGACATTTGAAAGCACTGTGATTTTTGAAGTGAGACTTGCAACCTGTTATACAACATGCCTACTGGTAATGTGCCCCATTTTTGTGTAGCCCTTCATGACGTGTAGGTAACCTTTAAGGGTTTTCACAGAAACAACACAGCTATGACAAGTACAATTTCTGAACATCCTTCAAAAGCTTATTGTTCAAACTCACCTTTTCACAATACGCTTTGACAGCAACAAGTCATCTAATAATGAATCTGCTGAGAGAAAAAAAGCAAGTCTGTGTGGGTGCAAGAGACACTTGGATAAATGGATAAATCTGTCTAAATCCAAAGAAGCATGTGTACAGAATGCTAACTAATGTCTGCAGGTAGCTTAAAAGGTAAAACCTCAGTCATTAGCTTTGCTTGCAAACCAACTCTTCCCTCTCACCATCATAAGAGGGGAGAGTTGGTTCAAATGTTTAATAATAATTAGCTCACACCTGTGTTAACTAAAAATATGCATGAGATTTAGTGCCAACCTGGAGTAAAGACAGTGTCTTATATTAGTAAGCTAATGCTACTGAGCTTGAGTCTGGCATGCTTGCCTTGCAGATGCAGTGAGCACCGTTGAGCCCACTGCTGATTGTGAGTAGTCTTTTTCCTCCCTCAAGATTAGTTATTGTTTTTACAACAACAATTTTAGGATGTTCCCGCGTCCACGGTGCTTATCCGTAAGCAAACACGGGTTGGTTTTGTAAGGTCTGTTTGTCCCCCTTCACCTGGTTCAAACTATAAAGGATCTGTCGTCATCCCACAAATGTTTCCCTTAATGCTGGCTATTTCAGAAAAGTCTTCACCTCCTCTTCCAAAAGGTTGTAAATTCCACACTGTCCCCTCGTAAGTGTCCCATAATCCACAATAGCCTCGCTGTGTAAAGTCTTTTTCCTTTCCGTATCTTGCTCATTTGCAAGTAGTTATATAAAATTATTAAAAGGATATTGATTGTATTTTTAATGATGCAAGCCTGTAATTTCACAGACATTTAACATTTATTGTTAACGCTCATTAAATTTGTGGATATCTTAAGGACTATGTATTTCTGATTTTATTACTTTTCTGTAATTTTTCCAATTTTAGTAAAATTAAATACACCATCTGTGGAATTACCACACTTGTGCACACTTTCAATCAATGCATTCAATTTTTTTATATGTATTTACAGCATTAAAATAGAACTTAACTGGCTTATCTTTTCAATAAACATGGCATATTAGTGAAATTATGTTAAACTTGCAACTGTATTTTTACAGTCATTTTGTGTGGGGAAAAACATTAAATTTTCTGTAAATTAAAAAAAAATCATGTTTATTCACAGGTACAGGTTTTCATTTTGTTTTACATTGGACATATAAATTCCAAGTCAAATTTTTTATCTTTTTAAAAAATATTTTATATATTTATTTTTATATTTTTATATATGTATTATGTGTTTAAAATAACAGGAAAATTCTGTTAAATTATAGGAAAAATCCTGTTAAATTACACATTTTTTACAGTGTACAGTATAATTATTTCTTCTTTTCAATAAAACTAACTTGAATGATCATGCCCTCATTCTAGTAGATCTAGGTGAATACAATTACATTGTACTTTCAGGTAAAATACATGGAAATTCCATTTAATTCTAGGCAAATCACATCTCTAGTCGTGGGACATATTATAAAGTGCTGCCTTATTAAGTAGCTGAACACACTAAATCATCATCTATGAATATATTATGAGTTAATAATGTGGAATTAAATAAAATGAACAACTCTGGCACTTCAAAGATTTTAATTGAATAAAGAGGCAGTGCATATTAAATAACACATTCATGCCAGAGGTAAATAGATGGCACTTGTAAGCACAAGCTTGTTTAGCACGACAGCTGTGTTGGATACATTACTGCATTAAATCAAACCCAATTACTGCTAGCTCATTGCCCCCGTGCCCCGAGAGGTATCTGATTCAAACGCAGAAGTATGCAGTTACTGTTAAGAGGAACAATCTTCTAATGTGCATCATGAAGACAAAAAAATGGAGGGGCCAGATGTCAGTTTGAAAAAGGCGTTTTCTGAATGTTCCGGATGTGATCTGGAAAACTTGCATCTAAATCCCAGTCATTTAAGATATCAGCAGCTACTTAGTTTTTAGTGCTTTTGGTGTGTTGTGTGATGTACTGACGGCTCGCTCTGGTGTGGCTCAGTGTGCTGATGTTTTTATGTGCTACTGCTGTGCTTTTTGTCACTTTAGAGGGTCAACACACTGATATCCACTCCAGCGCTTACATGCACTATGTTACGCTGATGGAGGAGGCTTTTTGGGGACAGCACTACAGGGAGTGGGTCTGAGTGGTAACCTCTGAAATGGAACAATGCGTGATCGTTAGTCTGTGTGCTCACAGCTGAGAGTATGTTCAAAAAAGCAAGGCTCCGCTGAACGACGGCTGGATGGACAAGTGCAGGATGGAAAGGGAGAAATGATATTTAGAGAGTGTGAATGTGCAGAACAAAGAGAACAATAAGAGCAAATGGTAGGGGACTTCGGGCTGTCAGAAAGCAAAACTGCAGAGTAGAGTAGCACACACACACTTCAGCTGAGCAGAATGCCAAGCCACCAGTCTCCTCCAGTAAGACACACTGGAGGTGTCTGTCAGGTCAATTAGCACTACTGTGCTTACATTTTCCACCTGACTTCCTTCATTAGTGTTTTTGTCTGCAGCGTTGAGGCTGCTCAGTGTGTCTGCATGTTTAGTCATACTTCAACCATTTCCCCACCTCTCTTGGTGTGAACACAGTTTATAAATCTACTGTGGATCTGTCAAACATTCAATTCAGAGGAGGTCACAGGTTTGGTTTTTTTTCATGGTCCCCCAGATAATTCATTCTGCCGACTTTGCAATCCCATGACTAGCATTCAAAATTTGTGCCTGCAAGGGTACGTGTTGGTCTGCAGTTTGTGTTGTTGGAATAATTTTTTGGCATTATTAGTCCAGTTTTATGCTTTTCTTTCTGTTAGTACAGAGGGCTGGTAATGCATGTGTTTTCACACATACTGCCCGCATTCCTGCAGGTCCCAGTGACCTTTTGTACTCGTTGAACCTTCCCTCTCCCCCTTATCCACTTCTCCTTAATTTTGTAAGCATTTCCTTGGGCATTTTATTTGTTTCCTAAGGGACTGTGTTTTATTTTACTATATATGTTATGGGGATATTTACTCGTATTGTTAATCATATATATATATAGTTACATTGTAGTGTTGTAGTTCTAGTATATCTATGTAAACTGTTTGTACTGTCCTGTAAAGCT